>NMRB01001448.1:168554-179264 GCA_002633025.1 Notospermus geniculatus
TACATATGGAAACTGATCTTGAATTTCATTTATTTCAGGTCGCTTCAACCAGACACTGTACACAGTCTACAATTTGTTCAATCTTGGAGTATGTCACGTGTGTGGATCATATCAGTGTCCGTACTGTCCGGACTTCAACGCAGGGACGACCATCATGGTTAGCATGTCCGTCCTGGTCTTGTCCGTCCTTCTTGCGCTGTACAAAAATGTGCAGTTCTTAAATGTTGGTTCATTTGGTACTTGACAAGGCGGTGAAACGGCTGAGAGAGGATGGGGCTAGAGATGTCAATCAGTTGGGATATTTGGTGTATTTTTAGAAATTTTGAAAATTGGTAAGAATTGGAGTTTTTTAAGAAGCTGAAAAATACAATTTATGTATCAAAGAATCAGGTTAATTGACGATTGTAGGTTGTTGCTGCAATTGCTGTGGCTGAGTGAGCTGGGTATTGATGGGACCATATTGGGAACAGTATATATTTGTCTGCTTATGCATATGCACATATAGTCTGCTTTGTACAAATCTTTGCCTCTTTCTTACATTATGTGAAATATATTCATACACTTTTTACTGACACTTTCAAAATTTCTAAAGATATTTCCATCATGAGTGTCTGTTGTCCTAAAGTTTCAAAATGCTCACTTTTATACTAACCATTATACTTTTTAGTTGGAAAACGACTTGTAATTTGGGGAAAATATATAATCAAATGATCACCTTTCATTAAAATTTATGTTATTATGAGCCAGTCTGGGTTAACTAAATACATTGTGGGTAAATTTTTTTTGTACATGCCACACTCTTCGACTGATCCTCTAGTTTGGAAAAAGACATTTTTCACAGTATGGTAACTTTCCCAGACATTTTTCACAGTATGGTAACTTTCCCATTTTCTTAGTGTAAATATTATTGACATCATTTTAAGGGAACTGTAGTTGCAAATATAAGTAATGTGCACTTAGGTTTATGCATTCTCAGCTTCACCATTTTACTTTGTGCTTCATTTTGACTAATCTAGTTGCTTGAAACTTTGCCACTATTTGCATCGATTTGGATCGGTTACAAGTGGCATTTAATGCCGCCTTATTCTCTTGTGAATAGATAATGGCACAATTGCTAAAAGCATGTCTATCTGACGTTAGTTCTGTAACCTTCACCATGCCCCATCCTTCCTGATAACCAGTCTTTCTCGCAGTAAATAAGTACACGTTATCAGTAAACCTCAGCCTGCTGTAGCTGCGCCATGTGGTTTGCTTGCCAATTTTGACACAGATAGATAACTCATGCAGTTTATAATTGGTGTTGATTCATACACGGTCCAGACTCACAATGGATGCAAATATGCCTATATTGTGTTTCATTCTGTCTTTTTAGTTGTGTACTTAAGGTTAGGCTCGTGGCTCTAGTTTATAACCCTGCCCATGATTTTATATATTGCATTTTTAGTTAGGGCTTCAGTCAAGGTCAAGTGATGAACCCCTTTCGAGACATATCTGTTTAATAATAATTTGAAGGCAGTGAGAGCCTCCTTGTATTACCAATCTATACATGTGTATTTGGTAAACGGCAGTTCCTGTTCGAGTGATGTAATGACATGGATGACGTCATTCTATCGCACATGATGTTGTCGACGTCATGGCTGATGCGACGGAAATCTCGGTGGCGTCATGACTTCGTTAATATCTAAATATTTGGAAATTTATTACACGATTCAAAATTTGGGCTCCTTTAGGGCACTTCCAAGGTCTGTCTGCATGTGCATACCAAATTTGGGGGCAATTTGTTTGTCACTCGTGGAAAAAATCGGAAACAAACACACAAATCAACGAACTCTTCCCAAATTTTACTCCATCATTCAAATGATTTGTGTGTGACATAATATAGTGAGGTTTGTTGGCCTTGACTGAATTTTCTCTGTAAATTCTTATGATAGCCTTGCGGTGAGTTGTAGAATTTATATCCAAAAGAGACATTTTACATGTATATACCGCATATGTACATTTAATCTGAATATATTTTATAACCACACACCTGGACCATCAGTCCATGTATCTACTCTATACTTGCAATGATGTAAATAGCTTTCTTATTGATTGATCATGTAGGTGGCGCTGCTAATCATGTCCCGTCCACCAGCACTTTACACTCAATGAGCTTAAAGTACGTCCAACAACATCTGATTTGAAGCAATTACCGTATGTGTTAAGATGTTATACATGTCCATTGGATATTGATGTACATGTACACTATGTGTTTGTAGATGAATAAATCTTTAGAGTTGACCCGTAAGTGATCACAATTTTTGAAAAAATGTCTCACACTGCCCGCCATTTTTTTCATGGACCTACCCCAACGTACCTCCCTTTTTTGAAAATAAAAAAATTTGTAACTGAAACCTAATTAGCATGTTTCAAGGATTGTTAAATGATGTATAATGCATGCTAATAGTGTGAATTACTTGTGAGGAAATGGGTTTTTTTCCATGAAAAAGACCATCAAAATATGACCCCCAAAATATTTTTTTTCTCAAATAAATACATTACCGCGGTACATCCAATGTGACTTGTTTTTTTGCTTCATTTCTACATGTATATTACATGTATCAACTAACTAGGTTTTTTTGCAAAATATTTTTTGGTGTCTTTTTTGGAAGAAATCCACCGTCCATTCAAAAGAAAAAGGAGATCACTTTGAATATTTACATGTACCGGATACATTCCTTTGCCTTGTATCTACTGTAAGGATGCTTTTATCTTCATATCACATTTGACATTCCTCTCTGATTATGAAGGCTTACATTTTATCATTTTCGTTGAACATCAATCCGGCCTGTTCATTCACTGTTTCCTCTCTATTGTATATAAACACGTACTGGGCATGGATTAGGTTAATGGGCAGCTTGAGCCAAAATTAGGTATACATTGTACATTATTTCATAGGTATATAAAACGTCTGAATTTATGAGACTGTAATCAATGATATTTGTGATTACACAGACGTGATACATTTTGAACATTCCAAAAACTATTATACATATCTTAAATTGAACATTCCAGCTTAGATGCTCTTAGGCCGGGTTTACATAGAAGTAGATGGTCTACGGACACACCTGCAAACAAAGGTTTCATGGTCATGAACCCTTTGTTAGGCCATTGTTCGCCCGCGTGTCCGTATACCGTACACCTCTATGTAAACCCAGCTTTACATGTAGAGTTATTCATATTTAGAAGTATGGAAAATGTTGTGGTATAGTGCTGTTTCAGGCTTATCATTGTTTAACTCATCTGTCCCTAGTTTTGAGCAGAGAGTACCTTTGATTGAAGTTTTCTAAAAGCCTTTGAAATGAATTGGAAAGAATTCGAAGAAACGTTTTCCTGATATGAACAACTTTGTTTCGAATAATTTTCAATCCGTACCATACTATGTGAGACAACTTTGGTGGATGCCATCAGCTGGACTCTGGGGGCAGAAGAGTTAAGTGTACACACAAGGCTGCGGCTATCCCCAGTTGGTTACCAATGGAAACTTATTAAAGACTGGAAAAAGAAAATCATGATTCCATGCATCTACTGCTGATTGAGTCTTGTTTCGGTGTCTTTGTTTCTTGTGTATCTCACCATCATTCAAAGATAGCTTACGTTGATTTCTTATCACATTCAATATGTCTGTTATTGCTCGAGACTTCACAATGAACGCCTGATCTTGGATAGCCAAGGCCTTCTGTGCAAATACCATAGATATACATATCATTTCTCTTTTCCTCTGCTTATGTTATGCCATAGAGTGTAATATATAAAGCTTTATTTTAGGATCATGTATCAGTTGTTATTATCAAGGGAACTGAAGCACATTCCTGTTGATTGTCCACATCAAACATATCTTGTAAAGTGATTTTCAATAAATGCCATTTATACGAGTATTGTATGTGTTAAATTTCAGTTTTATTGCAGCCTGTGTGTTCATATCAAAATGTATTTTATGAGCATAGAAAACTCTCCTGCTTAAACCTGGCGTCCACTAGGGTGCTGACAAGACGTGGAATGCAAATTTAGTAAATCCGCATTCATTCAGCAACCTCTCCGAATGCTGAAATGACATTATTTGCTGGCGCAACCCTTCCTAATGTTGTCGGCGCTCTAGTGGACGCCACCTATTAATATATAGGGAACATGTATGTTGCAATTTTTTGGCCAAAATCTGCATTTAGAACTAATATGTTTTTCAGTGATGTCTGAGGGGCCTCTGGGAACATATATATCGCTGTTGTTTTGGCCGAAACCTGCATGCAAAACACATTTTCCAGTGACGTGGGGCATGCAACCTTTGCTATGCTATGCTACAGGCCAGGAGTATGCTATGAAACTACGTGTAGCGGCATCCAATGATTAACATGAGGCCAGACCAGTTTATGGTAGGAGCTTGAGTTATGGACCAGGTACTCATGCCCAAACTTCACGCCTATTGCAGCCAATCCTGTCCTTGCGCACGATCTCGAAGATGTTGGACGAGCTAGGCCTATNGGGACAGCAACTCCAATACTGGTGAAGTATTCTGCTGAAGACTATTGACTGAAATGATGATGTATTTGTGACAGGCAGTGATCTGGTCACAGGATTTGCATTACATGTAACACTATGTCCATAGTCCTTAAAGGGTATCACAAATTGATTCTTACACCAGGATATCATTTCAAGTTGTTACTTTATTATCAATTTGATCAAAGCAATAGGCCTAATACAAAATCAGAGTTACATATTGAACACGAAATTAACTGCTGATGACAAGACTCCATTCTTTGACAAACATGTATGAAATTCCTAGGTCCAGCAGATGATATGCTGTCCATAGTACAGTTTGAGGTACTGGCTGATATCTATTATAAATGGACATCTTCAATTCGATTTAATTGTCACCAAGGTCATGTGTGGAGAGTTGGAAGAAGTTTCACTTGGTTACATTTGATACCAAAAATCTATAAGGCTTATGAATTTTTGGTAACGCACATCTAATTTTCCAAGGCGTACACATAAATGTAGTAGGCCGTGAGACATGACTGGAAAATATGGCTATTTCTTGATTTTTGCAGCGTAGTTATGGTAACTAAAAATTTCCTCCTGTTTTATATGCAGATGGACATGCTGAACACATTCAGCTTGTTACCACACGATGAAACCTGCACATTTCCAAGATGGCCGCCCTTTTCAGGGGGCCAAAGGGATTAACAGTAGGGGTCAAAAATTTGATGTCTTCAAATCATATCACGTGGCATTCTGAATAAATGCCTGATACTGTAATACATTAGTTAGTGAGCCAACTTCTGATGCCTCAACGGCGATCGGGGTACCTTCGCTATCTGTAGCAACCACTAATTGATGTTGAGACAATGTTTGAAACTGATCCGCAGTCAGTTCCTGGTTCACGACGAAACTGATTGTGTCAGTCAAATTTGTATCGACCACAGTGTCAACAGGTTTAGGTTGCCCTCGACTTTTCAAATGTTGGATGCCATGCATCGCCGTCTCATGACGCTGCAGATGATGCTTGTGCCGGAAACGATACCCGCATAAATTACATTTGAATTTGCCTTCGCTTGTGTGAGCACGTATGTGCGCACGGCACATAGTATCCGATTTGAACCTCCACGTGCATCCGGGGAAAGTGCAAGGAAAAGCACGACTTGGATCATGAACGCGTTTGTGTTTCGCTAACGTTGATTTGTCATTGTAAGCATAGCCACAAATGTCACAAAGAACACTTCCCTCACTATGAAGTTGTCTATGCTCGTGAATCGCAGCTTTCAGGTTTGAACGGAAGTCACATTGAGGACACTTGAATTCCTTCCCCTTATGAATTCTCTTATGGGCTGTCAGATACGTTTTACACTTAAATCCCTTCCCACATTTTTCACAAGTAAAATCTTTTGCATTACTATGCGTAAGGACATGTTTTCTCAGATAGCGTTGACGGCTGAACACTTTGTCGCACTTAGTGCAAGGATAGATACCCGGAATGTCCTGCTTTTCCAACGCACGCGGAGGCCTGCCCTGTGCACTATGTGTTTTCCTTTTCAGACGTAACTCCCCGTATGTCGCTTCGTACTGCGACATGCTAATCAGTTTCTGATTCTCAACACAAATATTCGACACTAGAGGTCTAGCTTCAATGCTCTGGTTAAGCGAAAGCAGATCTGAATGCCAATTTTTCATGTGAACAGTCATTGCGGTCCTGGCATCAGTCTTATAGTCACAGTGTAGACATTTGAATGACGCTTTACCATACTCCATTGTCCGTCCTTTGACTATTTCGGTCTGCAAAATGAAGTAAAAATCTTGTGTTGCCGGCACGTTGTCAGACGATTCTGACGGAACTTCTTGATCTGCAGTTGATGGAATACTTGCAGAGGCATCACCATCCGTTTCTAAAACAGGCACTGTACTAGTGTCATCTTCAACGTTCATCGGCTCTGCATCATCACTTGATGAGGTTGCAGATGCTGACGCACCACTTGCTGCATTTGATATCGGTAACATCAACTCATCTATTCCCATTGTACGTGCAGCTCTCTCTTCCCTGTCAGGAACACAGTCAGGTTTTTTTACAGGTGAACTTGAGCAAGAGGCATCAATATCCAAAATTCGATGCTTTTTCTTGTAGTGATTAATCAGTGACTCTTGATGGCTGAATGTTGACTTGCACAGTTCACACTGATGATGGCTGCGTGATGACACTGCATCTGAAAGAAATGGGGCCGTTATACTCCGTTTGATTCAATCAAGTAAATATTGTAGGATGCAACAATGCTGATACTTTCTGGTCTTGTTTTACTTACGATTCTTAAATCATGTTCATAGGAGAATGCAACGTCTTAAGAATAACTTTAATCTATACTAGGCCTACTTACGGCTAGATTTGTGAAAGAGAAAGTCCACAATTTCCTGGAACTGCTGGGAGCAAACGCTGCAGATGAAAACATCTGTGAGCATGATTTCAACAATTTTCTCAGCATCTTCTTCTTCTGTGATCAGGTAGGCTACACAATGAGAAAAGAACATAAAATTAGATAGGCGAGATGATATTGTAATTGTTCATTCCCAGAGGCCAGAAAATTTTACAAGTAGGCCTATAACACTCACATACAACCCCATCATCAATTTCTTCAAAATCCCTTCTTTTGGCAAGTCTAATTCATTCCGCGTAATAGAGTTGGTTTTGTTCGTCATGGGCACATGTAATTAGGCCTATAAGATGTGTAAGAATGCTTCCGCCGTTCCGGCTTCCCCAAAGCTTGAAGTTGACACCCGCTGGCTCTGACATGTTCATGATCATGTTTCGGTGTTTCCTCTGTCTGTCTGAACTTGAAATAGCGGAACGGAAGTGAATCACCCCTCCTGAGACCTGACGGGACGGGCGTGATTGAATCACCCCCCTCCCTGACAGAGGGCAGGCAGTGAGGCTTGCTGAGGGTGAGGGGCGGGGAGTGATTTTTTTAAATAGCTCCTGTGGCAAAGGAGTGACCGATAGCTCCTCAGGAAAATCTCCTGACTGACAGTGGTGGTTTGGTGGCCATGCCCGGGCAGCCTGGTGCGGTGGTGTCCTGTCCGGGTATCGTGCATGACCTCGATGCACATAAAGATGCATGCAATGAATGGATGCACGCACTGTCCGAAAATAGGACAATATCAGGAAAATTGATAGACTAGAGATAATTACGTCTTTTGTTGTCAGTTGAATTGCCAAGATCAAGTTGAATGTATGTCAAAGGTCCTGTTGGTTTCAAAGAACAACTCCCTATAACTTGGCTTTCCGTCATTTTTCGGGAAATCGGAGGCATCGATGATGCTATTTCATGTATTTGCTGATATTTTTTTTATTCAGGCAGGCGCATTGGATTCATTTCCGTCTCCGCCGCTTTGCCCATCCTCGTATGGTAGTCTCGTTCCACTGTTTAACGTCAGATGGCGCTGACTGACCAAGTGTCTAACTATAATGATAGAAAATCTGTAATTCTTAAACTAGCCAAGTTTGTATATCATGGCTTGAGATACTACAAGAACTTTAAATGATTCTTGCTGTATTTTGAATCACGAAATCCAACACTTTTTGTGTTACAGGCGTATGTCTGATTCATGTAACTTTTTCATCTTACACTCCAGGGGCGTAGCCTGGGGGGGTTCGGAGGGTTCGAACGAACCCCCCCGCTTGAGCAAAGGATCCGCTCAAGACGGCCAAAAATATTTTTTCCNCCAAAAGCCTTCCTCGCTATAACGTACACCTCGCTATAACGTACATTTTGCGTGGATCCCGACGTGTACGTTATAGCGAGGGTTTACTGTAGCTTTCTTATTGATTGATCATGTAGGTGGCGCTGCTAATCATGTCCCGTCCACCAGCACTTTACACTCAATGAGCTTAAAGTACGTCCAACAACATCTGATTTGAAGCAATTATGTGTTAAGATGTTATACATGTCCATTGGATATTGATGTACATGTACACCATGTGTGTAGACAAATAAATCTTTAGAGTTAACCCGTAATTTTTGAAAAAAATGTCTTGACGCTGCCCACCATTTTTTTTATGGACCTACCCCTACGTGCCTCCCTTTTTTTGAAAATAAAAACGAAAGTATTACATTTTATAACTGAAACCTAATTAGCATGTTTCAAGGACTGTTAAATAATGTATAATGCATGCTAATAGTGTGAATTATTTGGGAGGAAATGGTTTTTTTTTCATGAAAAAGACCATCAAAATATGACCCCCAAAATATTTTTTTTTCTCAAATAAATGCAGATACATCCAATGTGACTTGTTTTTTTGCTTCATTTCTATAGAACACATATCAGTTAACTAGTTTTTTTTGCAAAATATTTTTGGGTCTCTTTTGGAAGAAATCAACCGTCCGTTGAAAAAAAAGGAGATCACTTTGAATATTTACATGTACCGGATACATTCCTTTGCCTTGTATGTAAGGATGGTTTTATCTTCATATCACATTCGACATTCCTCTCTGATTATGAAGGCTTACATCATTTATCATGAACATCAATCCGGCCTGTTCATTCACTGTTTCCTCTCTATGGGATACTTGTAAATAGACAACTTTAAATAATGTGTACATGTTTAAGGTTAATGCATGAATGGGGCAGCTTGAGCCAAAATTAGGTATTCTATGTACATTATTTCATTTATTAGGTATATTAATCTTTTGAATTTATGAGGCTGTTATCAATGATATTGGCGATTAGGCCTACCGTACATAGAAGTGATACATTTTGAACATTCCAAATACTGTAGTACGGGGCACACATATTTCAAATTGAACATTCCAGCCTAGATGCTTTTACAGGTAGAGCTATTCATATTTAGGACTCCTGGAGTATGGAGAACATTGTGGTTTAATGCTGTTTTAGGCTTATCAATGTTTAACCCATCTGTCCCCAGTTTTGAGCAGACAGTACATGTTTTGTATCTTCTTTGGAATTTTCTAAAAGCCTTTAAAATGAATTGGAAAGCATTTTCCAGACGGTCGATGCGAACAACCTTCCTTGCTTCGAATATTTTTCAATAGGATGTGGGAAAACTGGGGGAAGATGCCGTGAGCTGGACTCTGGGGGCAGAAGAGTTAAGTGTACACGCAAGGCTGCGGCTATCCTCAGTTGGTTACCAATGGAAACTTATTAAAGACTGGAAAATGAGAATCATGATGGCATGCATCTACTGCTGATTGAGTCTTGTTTCGGTGTCTTTGTTCTTTGTGTATCTCACCATCATTCAAAGATAGCTTAGGTTGATTTCTTATCACATTCAGTATGTCGGTGATTGGTGTTATTGCTCGAGACTTCACAATGAACGCCTGATCTTGGATAGCCAAGGCCTTCTGTGCAAATACCATAGATATACATATCATTTCTCTTTTCCTCTGCTTATGTTATGCCATAGAGTGTAATATATAAAGCTTTATTTTAGGATCATGTATCAGTTGTTATTATCAAGGGAACTGAAGCACATTCCTGTTGATTGTCCACATCAAACATATCTTGTAAAGTGATTTTCAATAAATGCCATTTATACGAGTATTGTATGTGTTAAATTTCAGTTTTATTGCAGCCTGTGTGTTCATATCAAAATGTATTTTATGAGCATAGAAAACTCTCCTGCTTAAACCTGGCGTCCACTAGGGTGCTGACAAGACGTGGAATGCAAATTTAGTAAATCCGCATTCATTCAGCAACCTCTCCGAATGCTGAAATGACATTATTTGCTGGCGCAACCCTTTCTAATGTTGTCGGTGCTCTAGTGGACGCCACCTATTAATAGGGAACATGTATGTTGCAATTTTTTGGCCAAAATCTGCATTTAGAACTAACATGTTTTTCAGTGATGTCTGAGGGGCCTCTGGGAACATATATATTGCTGTTGTTTTGGCCGAAACCTGCATGCAAAACTACGGTGGCCCAAACATGCCATGTATATATTTTTGTCCACATTAAAATATTCTGAACATTATTGTATTTTTTCTCGAATTTCCACCCGGGTGGAAAGTATTTTCACCCGGGTGGAAAGTATTTCCACCCGGGTGGAAAGTATTCTCACCCGGGTGGAAAGTATTCTCACCCGGGTGGAAAGTATTCTCACCCGGGTGGAAAGTATTTTCACCCGGGTGGAAAGTATTTTCACCCGGGTGGAAAGTATTTCCACCCGGGTGGAAA
>NMRB01001449.1:0-31056 GCA_002633025.1 Notospermus geniculatus
AACAAGCTGAATGTGTTCAGCATGTCCATCTTCATATAAAACAGGAGGAAATGTTTAGTTACCAGAACTACGCTACGAAACTGAAAAATAAATGGGCATGTCTCACGGCCTATGGGTGGAGTGCTGCAAAAGAAGTCTTCAAAGCTGCCTAGACTGGTTCCCGTGTTTGCCACTCCACTCCCGCGGCGCTCATTCCGCACTAAGACGAATCCTGTTACAATCTGGCCGGCCGTCCGAGGTGTTGTTCCGCCTTTTCAAGGTGGAGACAACGTAGCGACCGGCGTAACTGTACATCGATGCTTGGAGAATGTCCTGTTAATAGTGAGGTTTCGCAAATCTGACAAAACACGAAGTACGAAATGCGAAATTCAACTTCATTTCCAGGACCTAATGTAAAGTCTGGCAACATCTATCTTTGACCTAATGGAATGCGGAAGTTAGGAAATTGATCGTTGGATTTTCTGCGGACCTTTAATCGCATGCGGGTATTGTGGACAACACGAACAATCGGGAACGACCACAAGTGATCGACAGGCATGATTAAAAACCGCAAAGCTCTGCCACATTACATGACTTCCGCATTCCATTAGGTCGAAGATAGGTGTTGCCAGACTTTATTGGAGATGGTTGGTACCACAATCCCTGCTGCCAGTGCGGCGTCTTTTAGCATATCATGTAAGACCGAGTATGGTACATCTTGAACTTCTAAATTTCCACTTCGTACTCTACGATGTGGAAACGAAAGATAAATTTCAAACAAATGTACGCCTTAACTCTATCGGTCTAAAAGATTCTCATGCAGCAGACGATATTTGTGGCACCAACCATCTCCTGAAATACATTACGTCCTGAAATTCATGGAAATGAAGTCCAATTTCGTACTTCGTTTTTCGTCAGATTTGCGAAACCTCACTAATAAAGCATCATTCTACCGACTGCTGAATATCGGAAAAAGACTTATTTAGGCCTACGTCTTTTTTTCTACGTTTTCCCAAGGAATTTCTGGCAAAAGGAGTCGAACACGAGACTGAAGAAAGACGTCAATACTGACAACAAAATTTATTTGCGCGCAAATATCACATATTGCACAACTCCATTCAACACGTCCAATATAAAACTGTGAAAAAACTACATCAAAAACATATAACCAACTGACATAAAAAACCTGTATCAAATGTTTATAAGTATTTGCCCAATAGATTAATCATATATAATTGATGCATAACGGATAGACGTCCGCGTTGGCGTTTCGGGGGCTTTGCGAAACTGGGGAGGTTTCGAAATCAAACGATAAACCAAAACTTTACGATAACGTTATTTTTCATACTACACATTAACCAGATTTTGCATTGCATTTTCGGTACAAAAAAGTAGGGAGTTTTCGCAAAGCCCCCGAAACGCCAAACCCAGTATTGTTCGATGCCACGAAGAGAGCACCGATACCAAAAGGATAGACGTTCCGCGCGTTGGCGTTTCGGGTGCTTTGCGAAAACTCGCTAACAGCTTTTCGCACTCCTGTATGTTGCGAGAGTTTCGTGAATAAGATCCCTGGAATGTAGGTAGGCCTACAGCACTACCTTACTCCCCTCCAAAAAACATCTATTTACCCCCAAAACCTTTGCATTTTGAATGAAAGAAAGAGGAACGCAACTGATGCCGTCAAGTTCAGTTTCTCTCTCACGGCAGCAGATACAGCATCGGGCGGTGCGGCAAACGACATCCCCATCTTCTTCTCGCCGTATCTGTTGACGCACGCGTCGATCATTTGAGCCGGGAGGAAATCTGAAGCTATCGCAACGAACAATCGACCAGCTCCTCGACTGCAGCTTTTTTCCAATGCTCTACGGCCGCAGAGAAACAGCTCAGTAATTAGCCTGAAAAGAAGTACAGATACACTATGACGAACACTTTCGTCCTCGCCGGTCGGACTCGATTTTTGCGTTATATGTCGTCTTGAGGCAACTCGCGGCAACTAGCTTTCCGGCGATGGAAGCACCTCGGAGTGACTGATCATTGCCGATTTTGTCGACTTGAGCGCTCTTGCGTCTCCGAGCAACTGCCGGGTGTGCCGCGAGTGGCGGCAGTGGAATGGACTGAGGGCATGGAAGACGCCGCTGTCGACACGAGCGTGCTATTCGAGGTAACAAACTGCCAGTTGCTCCGAGTTCCTCTCAATCGCTGAAATGTCGACCTGCGCGTGGTAGTTTTTTCTATCTGCGACAGATCCGTCGAGTTGCTTCAAGACGCAATGTCGACCTGAGGGCACCTCCCGGGGGCATGTCGTTTGGTGACAAAAATGGCGAAGAGTGATAATTGTTCCGAAAATACCGGGTAGGTGTTTGGTGACAAAAGATGGCGAATAACGCCCGGACGTAAACAGATATCCCATGATCTTCGGTATATTTTTTTTCAACATGATATTACTATTTACTCACCCACAATAAGTTTCTATTGCTTTGGGGTTAGAAAGAGAATCAAATTTCTTCATCGCTTGCTTGAATTCACCTTGATTCATCACGATACATGACTGAGTCTCATTTTGATGGAGGTGCATACAGCTCGCGTGGGAAATGTAATCTAAAAACCGAAAAATGTAAGTTAGTTGGATTTCACACTGCTCGACGGCAGAAAAAATAAACCATGTCGCTTGGACAGACACATCCTCCCACAGCAGGGGTTCACTCACTCGCTCATCTTCATCACTCATACGAAGAGGAGCGAGACCAAAGCCCTGCTATGGGAGGACGACACCACGGTACCGTACTTATTGGAAATGGTATGAGGACCAACCCAGGTGCGGAATCCAGGATTCTGTGAAGGCGAGCGCGGGGGGGGGGGGGGNATATGAGGGACAAATAAAATTACAAGGCAATTCTGTGGCACTTCATGACTTTGAAAAAGGGCAATTTTTCTATTAACGTTGGTCATCGAAAAATGGGGGGGGGGGGCACGGGCCGCGTGTGCCCCCCGGATCCGCGCCTGCAACCTTTATAGCATTAATTATTAATTATTGCTGCAATACTCACCCTTCAGCAGTTGTTTGTCGCCACAGAAACGCACAATGCCCTGGCGGACCACTTGGTCGATGTAAGCGTAAATTTTGATCCGGGTGTCATCGCTGACATCATGACAGGCATCGAGACGTGCTTCATTGCACCTCACTCCCTCATCATACAGGCTGGAGAAAACAGATGAGATTTTGTCATATTTTCATCTCTATGAGGAGGGGCAACTGGTTAATGACCACTTGAGCAGAAAGTCTCCCGTAAGGTAGGACGTATAAACGGATCCGTTGGGCCTGATTAAAGGCCAGTTCATCCTCCATTTTGCGCTTTGCGCTTGTCCGTTCCCTGTTTATGGGCCGATTTTATAAACGATAGCTAAGATAAACCTCGGTTTAACCATCGGCTGTTCTGGAAACCGCTAATTAATCAAAGTAAACATTTTTACTTTTAGAATGTTTGGCTATCAACGATTCATAAAATCGAAAAATTTATTTCGGTTAGCAAACAGTTTGTCAACTATGGGGTGATGAAACCCGATGGTTATCTTAGCCATCGTTTATAAAATCGGCCCTATGTGTGGTAGCCCTAACAACAATAAAATACTTTTTCTACCACGCATTCACATAGGAAACGGACACACGCAAAGCGCAAGGTATGAAATGTAGATTCATACTTTGCGTTTTGCGCGTGTCCGTTTCCTATGTGAATGCGTGCTAGAAAAAAGTAATTTTGTTGTTGATTACCACACATACATAGGGAACGGACAAGCGCAAAGCGCAAAACGGAGAAGTATGAATTGGTCTTTAGGTTTTGTTTTCGCCACATCGCTTGGCGAAAAAGTCGATCTTCGCTTTGCTTCGCCATTCCGCTTGCAGTGTGCGCGCGGCCTCACTTACCTGCAAACCTTCTCAATTGCTTTGATTTCCTGCTCGGTGCCCGAGATCACATCTGCTTCCTCAACTTTTCTGGATGCTTCTATTACCGGGAAGAAACAGGTGTCGACATCATTTCCGTGGTCGCACACTTTGGTTGGTTCAACTTCAACTATGCTTAGGCTCAGAAACAAAGCTGTTGGAATGGACATAATAGGGGAGTTTAAGAAATCAAACGATATAAAACTTTACGACAACGTTATTTTTTGTACCGAAAATGCAATATGTGATCTGGTGAATTCGCAATATGAAAAATAACGTTGTCGTAAAGTTAACGTTTATCGTTTGATTTCTTAAACTCCCTATTGAAATATTCTGTTGATTAACCGGAGGCACAAATGCCGGAAAGATTTACATGTATTCGCAGTTTTGTCGTTGGATTTGAAAGGATGCGGAACATTTAATTTCCGCTTGGTTTACAAGTACCGGTAGGCATGTGATCAAATCGAGTCAAATGCCTGGAACGTTTACGTTAGAAATGAAAAATTAGGGAGGTTTACAAATCAAACGATAAACGTAAACTTTCCGACAAATTTATTTTTCATACTACACATTAACTAGATTTTATATTGCATTTTCGATACAAAAAAAAAGTTGTCGTTAACGTTTACGTTTATCGTTTGATTTCTAAACCTCCGTATACACTTCATCGTATCATCTTGAGGAAGAAGTATGTTTTTGATATGCAGTTTACCCCTCGAACAGATGAAAATGACAGTTTTTGTAAGTGAATTCGCAACTAAGCCGAGGTAGGCCTACTCCGGTCCAAGCTGCTTGAAGTGGGTGATCCGGCCACTGTTGCGACTTTTGGCTTGAGACGGGGTTGCGTTCCCTTGCGGTTATGGCAATCGGAAGTCGGTAATCGCAAGGGAGCGCAACCCCGTCTCAAGCCAAAATCGCAACAGTGGATCACCCGCTTTTGTGTCCATAGAGGCGGGACTAGGCAGGATTACCGCACCGATCCTGCCAGGAGAAGTCTTCCGCAAGCGGTGTGGTACTCGGCTGAATCACTTGCAGGCTATTAGGCCTAGGCCCTACCCGGAAAATGCAGAATAAAGTAAGCTTACCAATTCCTATCATCTTGTCCCAAAGCATTTTGACGGCGAAAATAAATCTGAGGAGAATCCCAATTCACATGCAAGTTGTTGCACTCACGCCTTGAAGTCGATTCTACAAGGTGCCACACGGTTCTAGATTGCGTTCTGGGAGAGCTGATCAAGGTGTTAAGATGTGATAATGGCTACTGACACCCTGAGGTAGGTGATGTTTCATCTTCATATTTTCATCACAAATTTCCTATTATTTTCACACTGTCACAATATCACAGCGCAGATCTCTAGAGGGGTCAGCTTAGAGTGGAACAAACGTTACACAACGATGTATGATTTTCCAGGGTCCTCACTTGTTTGCAAGGGGCATGACACCCTTGGGGAGAATTTGATATTTACAGCGTCAGTTAATCAACACAAATTGGTCCTTTTGGGACATGTGCAGGCTAGTCTCACTAACGACCCTGATGATCAGCAGTGCAGGGATCCCCGTGACTCCTTTCGTGGAGGCCTATTCCTACAGGTACCGGTAGGCCTACATAAAAGCCTCAAAAGGAGTCACGGGTTGCTTTGCCGTTTTAATTTATTTCTGGGGGACACTGACTTGCATCAAAAAAGTCGGAATGGACGTACATGTAGCCACTCATGACGAGGGAAGTTATATGTGCCATTAATTATATATTTACCCGACGGTCGGTCCCGCAGTTAATGAATTTCATCTTGAACACATCTCAATACGGTATATTGATTCATTTACAATTTATTTTTTTCCACCAAAAATTTCACCTCCTAATAATGATGAACTTTCCAAGATATTTGTGATTTGTTGATAACTCATATAGGACCAATCAGCAAAAAAATTGCCAATTTCTATTGGATCAGAGAGACTTGGAATGTTAGAGCCGCATCATCAAAATCACAGCTATCTTAGCTAGACAGAAACACTCCACGAAATAAGTATAACAAAGAACTAGAATGTACATTATGAATTGTACTCTTAGTTAAATCCCACGTTGAGTGGACGAAATGGTGGTACAACCAACGTAACCACTTTGCGGCCCACAACGCTGAGATCCATTTATCAGCTGAGCAGGAGCTTTAGGGGACTCTTGTTATCTGATGCAACTTGCTGAAATAGGGAGCATCCATTATTCCGCAATACAGTGTACCGAAACTAAGCAAAATATGTAGACTTCAACACTTAAACAGACTATCTAATTGCTTATTTAGAATACTACTGTTATAAATTGATAAAAAATGTACTAGAATCACAAGAATTATCGACATGGTGACGAATTTGCCCGAAAACGGAAGTAAATGTACGGTCCCCAGCTACTTCCGCCACGTTTGGGAAGCCGGTGCAATCTCTTTCGTTTTTGTTGAAAAGTTCTTGAAAATGGTCCTCGATTTGGATTTATTTCGATCTGATAAGGGAGGGGACCCTGCCAAGATCAAGGAGAACCAGGCCAAACGGTTCAAAGATGTCACACTTGTGGATAGAGTGGTGGCGGCTGACACCGAATGGAGAAAATGTAGGCGATGGGACTCTCTTTTGTAGGCCTACACTGCACTGAAATGCAATTACCAATGCATCGCATCGACCCATCACTCTCTCACTGACATGACTGATAATGATAATGACAGTAGGCTATAGATCGATCCCGTCAATTGGGCCAAATGGAAAAATATCGGAACGAGTGTAGAATCCCCTGTCAGTGCCCAAAAAAAGGTCATCGATTGACGGAATAAGCCGCATTGTACAATAGGATTTCCATTGTGTGCCATGGCACGGCCGTTTGAACGTAGTGCTTCGTGTACATCTCTTTCTCGCGTAGTGCGATGACCATATATGGCACACGTTGTGGTTAGCTTGCGGTTTGAGGTCGAAAAACGCGAGCACAAAATTAGAAGTACACAAACAAGTATTCTCCCCGCAGATTCAACCTTGATTAGGTAAGAAGTGACGCTAAAAAGTTACAGAAGCTTTTCTTGATCCGTCAAGAATAAACGGTGATTTTTGACTTTAACCTGTTTTCAATAGAAATTCATTCCTCTTTTGGCATTGTTCGCCCTTTATAATTCGTGTGAATGGGAGGTACGTTGTATTGTATTCCATTGTGTAGGCCTACTCGAAACGGGTGCCGATAATTAGAAATATTGGCAAACTGATTCTTCATGAAGCGATCGACTTAAGTTTAGTGAGAGATCCCTGTACACCACTACAGAACGATTTTTTAAGATAGTCTTCTACTGTCCCAAAAATGGCATGAAACTTTGATATGGGCGTACACATAGATTTACGGCCTATTGTAAGTTCATGCTAAATAGGTATAAAGAGGAAGGGCCTGGCGCCTTATTTCCAGTTGTTACCGCTTGGTGTCAGCAGCGCATGGGACCTCACAGCTCATTAAAATTGAGAATAAAATCCTCTTCAAACGGCCGTGATGGAGTAACGTCACTTCCGACGGGGGATTCTAAACTTTAGCCAAAATATCAGACTTTTACGCGATTTATGTGAAACAAAATGTTTTCTTCTTGTTTATTTGAGGCCCAGGGTGTGCAGTTGACAAAACGGCATGAATGACGTCGTAGATAAGAACAGTGGACACAATCACGCTAGGCCGTGAAATCACGCTACACCGTGAAGACCTTCTGTGGAAACCAAATTTTTACATACAGAATTGTGTACAAATTCAGCATTGAAAAAAAACTTAAAATTCTTCCTTAATATATCGAGTTATGTGTGTTCAACATGAATATGGCTGATTTTTTTCAATTAAAAGTTTTTTAACGAAGTTAAAAGTTTTTGAAAATTGGGCCATACAATTTGTACAGGCGAATGTACAGTCACGGTGTAGCGTGATTGTGTCTACTGAAGAATGGAAGTCACATGGCGCGTAGTGTTGGGAACGTCGTCACGTCATGCTACCCGTGACCGGCCCGGAGGACCATGTGCGGGCTTGAAATCGACGAAAATTTGACACGAAAATCATTGACTTCTATAGTATCGCCTCTTTGATTTTCTATGTCTGTACCAAAATAGGTTCGGACTGCCTGGCGCTTATCATATGAATATCGTTTTGAAAAGAACGTTTTAAACTTAGGTTTTGTGCGGCTATAAAGTTGAAAATGCGAAACTTTTAAACCCGTTCGGGACTTTCTCCACACGATATCACTAAGTTCTGATATGTGTTTTGTATCAAAATGTGATTGAAGAGAATCTCGGAGCAATCCTCTTTCTTCTGATGTGCAACTTTGATAGTATATCGCTTGTTAGTATTTGATTCTCGGTGGTTGAAAATGCGACGCAGGTTTCATTTATGCAAACAAGGTCCCAATTGATGGGATCGATCTATAGGCCTACCGTCCTCAACTTTTTTTGGCAGACATGATGATGATTGATGTCATAGACATGATGATGATGTCATCGTCATCATGTCAATGTCATGCATGATGATGGACATCATCATGGTGATCATAATACGGTAATCAAAATCACAGTCGAGGCTAGGCAAATAAATAAATCATGAAATAGGCTAGGCCTGCCTGAGACACTCCAGGTCTGGACTCCCTGGCAGCCTCTGCCTGGCCAGGCCGTGCCTGGCCAGCCCTAGATTTAGGCCTATGCCTAGATCTAGGTCTCCCTAGGGTAGGTAAAGTTAGTTGCCTAGGCCTACACATAGGCCTAGAATAGAATTTGATTTCGAAATTCGATATCTCACTGATTATATGATATTGATATTGTAGCTTTGATATGAAGGCAACTTGTAACATGTTGTAATTTGTTAAAAATAGGCCTGGTGCATGAGTCCATGAAAAAGAATCATTTTTGATTTTCCATTATGAAGTTTTACTTCTATTTTTAGGCAGATATCAAGCAGACAATTGGAATAAAGTGAAACATGTTTGTAGCAAGGGTATTGGAGAGAAGATGAAGGTAATATAATAACATGAATAATGAATTCACTATTTTCTGTCAATTGACACCTCCATCACCCTTTTGGCGAGCAGTTTGTTACAACAATTTTAACAAGGACAAACACTCTTTCTATGCAATGGCATTGGCCGTGACGGAAAAATCAAATACGAATACAAATACAATGCTCTTTCTTCATTGTTTTAGAAAAAAGAACCGGTTGGTGATGATGAAAATGTTCCACAAGAAATCTTGGACAGCCTAGACAAAATCACTGCAGATATGCTGAAGGTTTGTATATCAATTGTCCTTTGTGAAGTCCAACATCATACTAAGGCAATAACAGTGGCAAGTACCTTATTGGCCACCTCTGTTGGAGAGATAGCTCTTTATTCTAGAACCGAAGGTCAGTCCAATATGTGTGGTGGTCTAGGAAAACCCGTTGGCAGTTGCTGAATGATCAACAAGGCCTGTCATATTGCTTGTACCGGTACATTGATCTGCTACTGTTACCTGTTACATAGTGCATTTCAGCTATTGAAATGTGCGGGTTCACCAAGGCCATTAACACTTTCCTCAAATGCGACATCCGACGGGTTTTCCTAGACTGCCTCACATATTGGTTGTTTCTATCCATTTTGTCGTCTGTAATGAGTACACCTTTGGTTAGGACACATCTCTCAGTCCCGAAGGTCTCCTAAGTGAGGAGGTTGGACAGTGTACATGACTTGGTTTGGTTTCTTTCAGGACCTTACAGTGACGCAGATCAAGAAGATCCGCTCCCTCATCGATGAGGCAATTACTAAGTGTAACGATGACCGAGTCCGTCTTGAGGAAGAGAGGAGGCAGGCGCACACGGAGATAGGCAACATGTTGCATCCGTCTGTTGTCATCAGTAATGATGAGGTTTGTATTCAGTACTTGGATATAAAGTGAGGAGCCGCTGTGGTGTAGTGACTTGCGTCTCTGGCTCGCAGTCAGAAGGTCCCTGGTTCGATCCCCACTCGGCGGGAGACTTTGGCTAAGTCTCTTTACCTAACTGGCCCACCCCACCCAGGTGTTAAAGGGGTACCTAGCTGGCAGAGACATGAGAGATGGTTTATGTGAATGTCTAGTCATGTGCTTTGTGGCAGCCAGTCTGTAATACTTCCCGGGAAGTGGAGCTTGATCTGGACTGTACAGGCCTATAGATAGGGTAATGACGTGAAGCGCTTTGTGACTGCACTGCAGTAAAAGGCACTATATAAATGCTCACTTATTATTAATGCTCACATTACTATTTGACATCCACTGAAAAGTACACTGGTTCAGTGGTTGGGTTAGGACTTGCGAGCGAGAGTCCAGGGCTAACTGATTTGACCCAAGAAATTTGTGTTTTGTGCCTGTCAGTTTGAACCTAATTCGCATCATTATTTCAGGATGAGAATAAAATTGAAAGGACATATGGCGACTGCGAAACTAAAAAGAAGTATTCGCATGTTGATCTGATTCACATGATTGATGGAGTCGATGGTGAGCGAGGTGCAGTTGCAGCGGGTGGACGAGGTTACTATTTAAAGGTAATTATCAGCACAGAACTAATCGTCATTTGTTAACCGGATAGAGCCCATGCTACCCTAAACCGCCCTGTCATGAGCCGCCAAGAACACCACGCCCACTTTTTGACAAAAATCCCCGTCACCTCTAATGTAGAAATCAAAATCACCAATTACTGCCGGCAGCGCCACAATCCGCCATTTCTCCAGATGCCGATACCGCCATAAACCACCTTGACTCATTATACTGTTCTCTATTCAGCTTAAAGCAGTGGCGTTTCGTGGCGGTTCAGGGCGGTGAAGGCTACAGATGGAAAGTGCAAAAAAATAGGAGGCTCTATTGGGTTAACCCATTGATTTCTGAATATTTTTGAGAATAATTTCTCGTGTGTCCTAGAAATTTTGCGCAATCATATAAATAACTGTATAATATCGTCTTTTTCCAGGGTGCAGCCGTCTTCCTTGAGCAAGCATTGATACGCTTGTCACTTGACATGTTGCATGAAAAAGGGTTCACTCCTCTCTACACACCCTTCTTTATGAGGAAGGAGGTCATGCAAGAGGTCGCACAACTGAGCCAGTTTGATGAAGAATTGTATAAGGTATGACTTTGCTGTCTGAAATAATGTAATCATTGCAAACCTCGGGTCTTCAATACCGTTACATGGACACCAAGATTCAGTTCCAGTTTGGTCTTTTCTATTCATTTTGACTTCTGTAATCGGGGCATCTTTCAATGACAGCATCTGTCAATCCGAGATGTCTTCTTCAGGCCAAAGAAATAATATTCTGTTTCTGGTTACTGCGCGTGTCAGCTCTGACCCCTGCACGTCAAGAGATTTTTATTCTTCATTTGAACGAAATTTGCGATTTCTTAGACCCCCGCTCCATCTGGGGTGAACAGAATAAGTTACAAAAGCGAGTCGCTGAAAATCATTTGTAGAATTGCTTTATCATTTGTATCTACATGTACTTCCACAGTGGTGACCGATAGACAATAGCAGTGTCCACTTCAACCTTTAAAGGCCTCCAACAGAGAAATCATTTTATGAAATAAAAAACTTTTGTAAAAAGAAAAAAAAAACACATCACCGCATCGGTTTCCTTCTGATCGTGAAACCAGAAACAGAACATTTATTTTTTTGCCTGATGCAAATAGAGAAGTTCTATTGTATCGACATGTTCAAATTTGCAGGTTATAGGAAAAGGTACCGAAAAAGCTGACGAGAAGGTATATGACGAGAAATACTTGATCGCGACATCTGAACAACCTATCGCGGCCTACCATCGAGGAGAATGGCTGCCGGAGAAAGATCTGCCAATCAAGTATGCGGGATTGTCGACTTGTTTCCGACAGGAGGTGGGGTCACATGGTCGAGATACTCGCGGGATCTTCAGGGTCCATCAGTTTGAAAAGGTGAGTCATGTTAAATGCAAATGCCTTCCAATTTCTGCTTGTTTTACATTACAAATTATCTTTTTGCTTCCAACCTTGTTTCTTAAGCCGTCAACTTAGTAGGACGTCATATTACGTCATTACGGCATATGGGGAATCCCCGGAAATACCCAAGGATCGTAGCTTCAAGCTACGATCCTACTTGTTTGAGGAGCGCATTCGGTTATATCGAGGAGCGTGGGTGATTGCGCCCCTGAGCAAAATTTGAGGAGCGCCGAGGCACGCGAGCGCACCTCAAATGTGAAGCACTGAGCTTGCGTAAGGCGTAATAGTACGCCTTGCAAGGAAATGGCACGTCACAGTGCGTAGGACTTTATATCACGCCGGGAACCTTGTGTGTCGAATGCTTTTTTGGGCAAATTTTTTTAAAGAACGAAAAATTAAAAGTAAAAAATTACACAGTTAAGGGGTTAAACTGGTTCTTGCCCTCCTACCTTTTAGGTCGAACAGTTCTGTCTGACATCTCCGGAGGAAAATCACTCTTGGGAGATGATGGACCATATGATAACAAACGCTGAGGAGTTCAACAAGACACTAGGAATTCCATATAGGATAGTTAATATAGTTTCAGGTAATCTAAAGGGGCTGTTCATTTCTTCACTTGGGGAATTATCTGAGTTGTGATCCTTGGGAAAATGGAAAAAGCTATGCACTTGCAAATTGCAGCGATTATTTGTTGTACTGTACAGTATAATCGCTGCGATTTGCAGCTTCATAGCTTTCTCCATTTTCTCAAGGATCACAACTCAGATTCCTCAATTGACGAAAATGAACAATCCCTTTCATGCTTTCGGATTTGATTTGTGACCATCCGCTGCAAAACCAGTGTTAATGAGCCTGAATGTACTGACAAGACACCAGGCGAAGAAATAGACTTCACAATAGACAGACAATACTGAAATTGACAAATGTGACCCTCCACCACCACAAAATCAGTCATCAGTCACTCTGAGGTTGGCAAGTGGTGACCGATGTATTTGTCAATTTCAGTATTGTCTGTCTGTCTGTTGTGAAGTCAGAGCGATTCTAATTCTGTCTTCATCTCCTGGTGTCACGTCAGTATGTTCAGGCTTATTTTCTATGCGACTTAACACTGATTTTGTAGCGGAGGGTCACATTTATCGTTTGAAATTTACCTCATGGAACAAAATTAATCAAATTAGCCCTGCTGTAGACACGGTAGATTAAATTGCTGAATATTTTTCTCATTTTCACATTGTGGTTCTCTCCTCTAGCCGAATTTAAGATCATACTTCATCTTCAGGTGAATTGAATAATGCTGCTGCAAAGAAGTTAGATCTGGAAGCCTGGTTCCCAGGATCTGGTGCGTTTAGAGAATTAGTGTCTTGCTCCAATTGTACAGATTATCAGTCGAGGCGGTTACTGGTGCGTTACGGTCAAACCAAGAAGATGAACCAAACGGTATGTAATGTACAATGTCCAATGCACTTGTCCATTTGTTTCGCTATCCTAGAGAACTAATGTTGCGCTCCTATCAGGAGCCATGCCTGACATCTGTGTTTACTGAACCTGTAAATGAAATTGTAGGTGTGGATCCAGGGGGGCAAACCCGGGCCATGTCCCCCCCCCCTATTTTTCGATGACCAACGTTAGAAAAATTGCCCTTTTCAACGTGCCACAGAATTGCCTTGTACCGGTAATTTGTCTTTCAGATGCTGGGAAATTGCACCAACGGCCTTCTAGATTTCAAAATTTTCTGAGGGAGAACCCCCAGACCCCCACAGTGGCTTCGCGTCTTCGGTGCTTGCCTTCATCGGTCCCCCTGTGGCCTTCTGTGCCCCCCCTGCTTACCAGAATCCTGAATCCGCCCCTGAATTGGGTTGTTTTCAGGGATGATAGATGGTGTAGTAGAAGAAGTTCTGATGTTAAGTGTAAAGTGTAGTCGTTGCCTTTATGCCACCAGGTCTGATTGTTTTTTCTTCTTTTCTTCAGACTGACTATGTTCATATGCTGAATGCAACCATGTGTGCCACGACTAGGACCATTTGTGCTATCTTAGAAAATTATCAAACTGAAGATGGAATTGTGATACCTGATGCCATTAAACCGTACATGCCAGCTAGTGAGTATTCATTCTTCCAAACTGACTCAAACCATGCAGGGTTCTGCCCAGGACTAAACAAGTGCCGGTTGGAATGGGGGTCTGTGCCCTCCCCAGAAAAATTTGAAATCTAGACTTGCTGAAATGCGATTTCCNGGAATTGAATGATTGACGGGTCATAAACACAAGTGGCACGCGGCATCCTTTTGATGTCTGACGGAGGTTTGAGGTTTGATGAGAATGTCGTCTGCTACTGCTCTGACTTGTGGAGAGCTGGATGAAACAGGCCTATAATATTTTCAAAGGCCCAGAGTCACTTCGCCTTTGTGTGATAGGCTACGTAGGACGAATTAACCCTTGATGGTTGAAGATGGCAGAAGCTCATGCTCAATGCAAAACTCAGTGGTGTTTACTAAACTTCACCAGTGACCTGACAATAGTAAGAGCTCACCCAATGTCGATGGCGCACATCTGTACATTTAGGGAAGCTAGAAATACGCCTTAGTTAACGTGGGATAAGCACGTTTTGTGTGCTAAGTTCAAGAGTCAAAGCACATTTTTATGCTACTAATATTGAGAGAAGCTCAGAAAATATGCTAAGTTCAGTGACAGAAGCATTTTTTGTGTGCTAAGGCAATTTTCCAAATGAGAACCCTGATTTGGTGAATGGGAACAGGGAGGAAATTCGGAAGTGTGCGTGGCGGGCATCTCTCGTTGCACACTTCAATAGTTCTGATGGTTGGAAAATACTCTTTAGGTCGAGTGCCGGTCGGCATTTCTGCGTCCTGGACGGGGCTGTCCGGCGCCGACCAGCAGCGGCAGAACCCTGACCATGTAGACTTGGGATGCCGCCCCACAGGATAAGGGTTGACTTATTCAGTTGTAATACATGTATTTGTTTATTTACAGGTTTACGAGACAAGATACCATTCACTAAGCCCGCCCCAATTGAACAAGTGGAAGCGAAGAAACAGAAAAAGCAGAAGAAAGGCCAAGGACAGGGGGACACTGCAGAGAAAATGTCTAATATGAATCTGGACTAATTCGTCAAAACTGATGCAGTGGCTCGTATTATTGTGTAGTGTGACCTCAGATTATTCTGAAGTATGACCTCAGATTATTCCGCCATGTGACGTCAGATTATTCTATCGTTTGACCTCAGAATAGCATGTAGTGCTGCCTCACATTATTCTGTAGTGTGACTCTATAGACGATTCTCGAATTCGCGGGTCTGGCACTTCCACCAAAATCTCAACCAGAACCTCGGTCTGAAACCGGCTAACGTGACGCCATCCATACCATGATTCAGCAATGGTCGAGTCTGACGCAACGTCTTCGACGTCACTGTCGCGGGGTTGTCTGCGTTACGTCATTCAGTTTCAGACTGAGGTTGTGGTCGAGATTTCAGCGGAAGTACTCAGATCTTTGTCGTTAACGCCATTTTGAGAATAGTATATTGCACCATCTTATGAACCACTGCACATCAGTCATCTCCTCCATTTTTGAGCAAAACTGAAGGAGTATTTCTGTCGCAAAACCTCAAATCATATGTGCTGATGGTGGCTGCTGCCACTGAATGCTACCATCAAAACTTTTAACTTTACCCGGTAATCAAATCATGTGCCCATCAACTGAGAAGGTGCTGAAGAGCACTTCATGATGGATTTGTTAAGGAATATAAGGGCATATGAATAAAGACTAGTACCGGTAAATGCTTTTACTTGAATTTTGCAACACAAATGCACTGGGCAGTGCTGTACAAATCTGAAGTAAAAGCATTTGCTAAATAAAGACTAGTAAATGCTTTTACTTGAATTTTGCAACACAAATGCACCAGTAAATGCTGTAACAAATCTGAAGTAAAAGCATTTGCAAGTCTTTATTCATATGACCCATTGTTTAATTTATTTGGTGAGAGACCAGTGTCATCATGTTAAAGGGATCATATGAAGTTATCACAAATACATTTCTCCTTTGTCTCAGCACAGCTTTGGTGTTTTTTCCCACTTAGTAAACTTACTGGTAATGTATAGTGCTTGGGAACTTCCAGACATGGACGTAGTGTGTAGTGCTTCTTCCAACATATACGATGAGGACNGATACTCATTTGAATACACACCGGAACATTTCAGCTGGGATAAACCTCTAAACTCTTAGTTTATCATGCAAGTTGGCTTTACATAATATTAATGTAGGTTTTGTTCTTTTCTGAACTGATACTTGATTTAAAATAATAAACTGGTGACCAAGACACCCAGTTCTCTGTGTTATTCTTTGACCATCAAACCCAAATCAGATCTGTTGATTTAAAGGAGCATGGTATTGGATCTCAAATGCGTTATTTGACTGCCGATGTAGAGGAAGCCACCTAGCAGCAGTTAGACAAACTACAAAAATGCATTACAAAATGTACGTACTGGTAGTAAATCGGGTCAATTCACCAACAATGTAGTTAATCCCTGGGTTGGAGAGTGGCGCCGGCTGTCAAGAAAAAGTGGCAATACCGTGGTCCTTTAATGAAGTCCTGATGGCACAATTGCTGTGGAGAGCAAACATCCAGATTATTTTTGACTGTTGAGGACTGGCAACAATCTGCCTCTGCAGCTCCTGTTTGCCCTGATATCTTTGCACTTACTGGGAGCTGACTCATGAAGGTGGTCAAAAGTCGTGACAACACAGACTACACTGAGGGGATATGTCCACAACAGACACATCACCTGAATGTTTACTCTTCTAGGTGAGGTTTCTCTCAAAGGGAGACTTCACTACCGTTAAAGGCCGCCTGTTAGCGGTCCTAGAACATCACAAAATTTGACGTCGCAGACGTCAGTCATGTTGTCCACGTCATTATGGATGACGTTGTGGCATGCACTTCTCTGTGACGTCAAATTTCATGACGTTCTAGGACCGCTAAACTGGTGGTGGCCTCTAGCGACAGTAGTCTCCCATTCACCTGGTTTACTTACGACCTGGGACATTCACAAAGCATACTTCAGAGTTGTGCATTCGTAGCGTCCAGTCCTCTTAAACCTTTGTTCAATGGTTGACACACAACAGTGTTCCTGGAATGTTCCAAATTCTTAACTGCTGAGAGAGTTTGTGAATAAGTCCCTGTGTTGTGACCAATGACACAAATGACAGCCATGCTTCTTAAGTCCGCCAACATCTAAGCGCGACCCAATGGAATGCGGAAGTCATGTAATACGGCAGAGCTTTGCAGTTTTTAATCCTGCTTGTTGATCACTTGTGGTCGTTCCCCGATTCTTCGGGCTGTGCACCGGTTATTCAAGAGACGCATGTGATTAAAGGTTATGAAAAGTGACTCGAAATCTTTTGACGCAAAAAATCTGACTAACTGCACCCTGAATTGAGAAAATAAGGCTCAGGGCACCTTCTTATGACGGTTCCCGAGGGCCCCCGAGCCTTGTTTTCCCAATTTGTTGTGTAGTTAGTCAGATTTTTTGCGTCAAAAATTCGAGATTTCGAGTACCTTTACATAACCCTTAAAGGTCTGTAACTTTACATAACCCTTAAAGGTCTGTAGAAAATCCAACTATCAATTTCCTAACTTCTGCATGCCATTTGGTCGTGCTTAGATGTTGATGGACTTTATGCTTGACTAGCCCACAGCTCAGAGCCATTTCAAAGAGAAAACTCACAAGGAGAATCACCTGAGACCTGTCCGATCAATCCTACAATGATGGATACTTGGAACAAAATTTAAGAAAATACAGTATACAATATAAAATTCTTGTGGTTTTATTCAGAGCACATAAATATTGACAAAATCTTCAAACTCTGAGTTATCTTTGAAATGGTCATGAAATTGTTCTACATGTATAAAATGAATTTATCAATGTTTATACACTTACAATGCTACTCCCAAACAAACTATCTAACTCGACCATAGTTGCACCATGGAGGATGTCAGTATACATGTAATTCCTCCATGGTTGCACACAGACACTCTCAGAAGTAATGATTTACAAGTGATTATCTATTAAAATTTAACATTGAACTCAGAGCCTTATTAGCAAACCTCGTTTAAGTCTTGCAGGCCCGTACAAATGCTGACTGGTTTCAACTTCTGTCGCTATGGTTAAAAGTATGGCGAAAGTACGGTGTAGAGAACCAGACAACAGGGCCCGTATGCATAAAGTTGGAATAAGCTCATTCCGGGTATAACTTCACATTAATAACCTTAATTTATACCTGGAATAAGCTTATTCCACCTTTATGCATACGGTTTTTGATTAATGTGAGTGTCCCGCCGACCTTTTCAGAAATTGCAAACACATGTAAAGTATGACATAATACAACTCTTCACATGGTGACTACATGTAGCTGGGGCGTGTGATTAGTTGAAAAAATGTTCTTTTGCAATTGGCTGGACATCCCAAGCATCCAGAAAAATTCTGGTGATTTACACAGTTCCTATATGGGCCATTTTCAGGAAAATGTACAAACTACGGTAAAGACACAATTCAATTTTTTTTTACCCAATTTGTATCCAGGAAGGCCAGTAAAGTACACATAGGATCTACAAAGGCTGATACTGAACCAGCAACGCTAGATTCTGAGAAGTTTTAAAAAAAATGGTATCTGAAGTTTGGGTGTTGCGTCTTTACCGTTAACCTCATACTAGTTACCATTATGTAGTTGACGGTAAAGACATAACAGTAAAGACCATGCTTGTTGAGGATGACGGAAGAGACATTATGGTAAAGACTGAAATAAAAATGCAGTTAAATTCAAAATAAATCTTCATTTATCAAAAATAACATTACTGAACAGTTTTTTAGCAGCATAAAAACTTAGAATATAAAACACGCAAACTAAAATGTGTACATGTAGGGCTTCAAAGTGGATCCAACAGGTCTGGCTTCTATAAAAGGATGTAAAACACAATAAAACTTTGTCAACTCAATCTAGATGCATCATAGCTTGCATTGCCTATCTCAGAAACATGTCTAGTTCGGCCCTATTGGGAAATAATTCTTATTTTGTCTTTACCATCATATAATCTGTCTTACCGTCATGATGGCGTGACGGAAAGACCATTGATGATGACGGTAAAGACACTTCTGTCCTCAGAACCTCAAAACGTGTGCAACAGAAAGATGGATTTATTGCTTATAATTCACTAGACCTACTGTTCTGCCACTTTAGTTTGGTTTCCGTGGGGTCAATGAACCTTCACATAACTTCTGATGACTTCGGTAAAGACAGGGTATTTGTGTGACACTTGCAATATAAAACTTTTTTTTTAGAAACCATTGAAACTGGTCACATGCAGAATTTCAAAATGCCCACTCTACATCCTGGTACTTATTAAAAAATGATCAGCACCCCCTATGAACAATTCTGTTAACTAAAATTCCTGGAAGCAAACTGGTGATAACGGTAAAGACAAACCACTGGTATCAAACATAAAATGAATTTTCCCATAAACTCAGGATTCTTTATTAATGAATACCTAACAGGAAGATGAATTGGCTGAATGGTGTTTATTATGAATAAATTGGTTGGTCATATTTCAGAGAAAAAAGGCTATGGATGCGAGTTGATTACTTTTACCGTGATAACGGTAAAGACAAATCAACTTCGTAATGCCCAAAATTTTGTTACAAGAATATCTAAATGGAAACATTCCAGGGCACAATTACCAACAAACACAAACCATGTCTTCATAAGCCAACAAACTCATTTATTTCCTGTAGTTTTGGCTTTAAAATGAGAATATGTTTTGGAAATTGTCTTTACCGTAATTTGTACATTTTCCTGAAAATGGCCCATATCGCTACCTCCTTTCCTCGGAGCAATGGGAAAATGCGTTATAAACTGCAGATAGGCGCTATCGGACTTTCCATGCAGTCGGCCCTGGGATGCCTCCCATGGAACTAGAAGGCCACAATATCAGGAACACATGAAAGAACGTTCGAAATATTTAGATGAGACCCACTGACTGCTTACCGATAACCAGCAATTTTAATATCTCATGGCGATATGTGAAAGATTTTTCTTGATCGCTCCACATTTGTTCGCTTTATCTCGCATGTTTACATTAAGTCTGTCGAAGTGAATGCTGAACACCTGTCATGTCTATCATGGCTGCACTTCTGTATCATGAGAATCTCGGAAGTTGCACTCTGCACATTCATTTTGCAATTTCTGAAGGGCTATCTATGCCATATGCATTAAATCACTCCAGTAATACTAGAGACGTCAGTGTTCTCCGCATGGCATTCTAGGGTGGCCAATCCTACCTTGGCATTTTACCATCCTACCTTAGAAGTAGCCACCGTACCCTACAGTTCAATTTTGTAATGGTTTTCCACCACACCCCTACCTTAAATTGGTGACCACCCTCTCTTAATTTGCAAAGAAAATGGGTAATCCTGGAATTTTAACGATACCAGCCTGCTTTAAGAAATCCTGAGGAGAACACTGCAGGCTCTGAGCTTACTTTTGCCCTTATCCCAAAGAGTTCATAATAAAATACAATGTAGGTGGGCGTAATAAAAGTAATTTTTATTTTCCATCTTTGATTTTGACACCTAAATACAAGTCTGTTGGTACGTATCAAAATCACTATCGTACAAAAAACTAAAACTTCAGGCATACATGTACCTGCATTCCGGTACAGTGGAACCTCCCTTAGTGGACACCTCTGTTAGGTGGTCACCTCTCTATTAAGGACATCAAATTTCAGCCCCCGACTGGTCATTTCTATTCATTTTGACCTCTGTAATCAGGACATGTCCCTATTGAGGACAGCAAATGTCAGGATGTTCAACTGTACTTTGGAAACATTTCTATTATATACAAACCAACCTTTTGATTGTGATGAAACCATTTGTGGCCCGGCACAGCAAAATGAGTCGGAATGCGCACAGAAGAAGACCCAACATGTCCAAGGTGACACCAATGGTTCGATGATTTCAGGATTGTCTGCCCATTGTTAAATTTTGATTTCAGGATTGTCTGCCCATTGTTAAATTTTGATTTCAGGATTGTCTGCCCATTGTTAAATTTTGATTTCAGGATTGTCTGCCCATTGTGAACTCTGACTTTGTCGATTTCTGTAGTTGTTGTCTTGTGTCAACTTCAGTCTTCTTCTGTGCGACTTCCGACTCATTTTGTTGTGCCGGGTCACATTTTTTGGTCTCGCCCCTCCCAATTACTTTCACCCAAGACAGCCACTTGAAAGTGGAGATGAAAATTCTTGGAAACAGTCTTCAGTGACTGTTTCCACTTTTCGCCATAACCCTGCACACATCGGACTTGTGGCGATTTCTGTCCACAACCCCTAGCACATGCTGGGATAAGTGGAAAGGGGCTATTCATTTTCGTCAGTTGAGGAATCTGAGTTGTGATCCTTGAGAAAATGGAGAAAGCTATGAAGCTGCAAATTACAGCGATAATTCTGTACAGCGCAACAAATAATCCCTGCAATCTGCAAAGCTTTTTCCATTTTCCCAAGGATCCCAACTCAGATTCCTCAAGCATGTCAAGTGACGAAAATGAACAGCCCCTTTCTGATTCCAGTGAAAAAATCTACACTTGTCGCAGCATGCGCTGCAGATTTTGCTATTAACTTGCCTAAAAAGATTTGTCTCAATTTTACACAAATTAAAACATTCACCGACTCAAACATATCACTGGAAGACAATTCACAACAAACGAATGAAAACAGCAATAAACGATAGGTGTACCGTAATATACATGTAGACAGTAACACTAACAGAGAAAAATTCTGAACCAATATTTTTCTGAATGCCATGTTCACACTTGCATAACAATAGCACGGCGTGGCAATCACCTTCTTGTAATAGAAAATACTGGTTTGTTAGTAAACAATGGCTTCTTCATGTGGTTTATTGTCCCTTGTGTTTTCAATGAAGTTGTCAAGTTCTATTGACTATTGGCAGTGATTTGCTGTCTCAAAGAACTAGCTTAAGCTTTAACTGATCTGCCCCCAGGTTTCCGCAGACTGTAGCTTTTATTGAAGTTTTCTAAAAACCAAGGGAATAAATGGGGAAAAATTTGAAGAAACCTTCTTTATATGGTTGGAACAACATTTCCAGGCCTTTCAAACACACAGAATTGGTTAGGCCCTATATTTCTTGCACTATAATATGGGCACACTTCGCACTGATAGGAATTGAAGACTTGTAGAACGTCTTAAGCCACGTCTATACGGAGCATTTTAGCTCCAGGTAACCATCTACACGGGGCCTTGTCTCGAGTTAAGTTGTCTCGAGACAAATTTAACCCCGGTAGGGTAGTGGGGCTAAGCTAACCCGAGACGAATTTGTCTCAAGGCAGCTGTCGTGTACACGCAGTCGCCCGTTTGTCTCGGGACAAAGGCCTATATTGGGGCATGCACGGCTCATTTCGCTGCGCCTCTGCAGCATGTGTACTCCAGTGTGGCGGCTTGTGACGTCATATTCAAAGCCAGAACTACATGTATAATCCGTGTAGACGCTCCATTACTTGTCTCGGGTTAAATTGTCTCGAGACAGATTTGACCCGGGATAAGTTAGTCACTCGTTTAGACGTAGCTTTAGATGTGATTTCAGCCCTATTTCTGCCATAAATTACAACCTGTCAGTCTGCTGAGGATATTCTGGGCACACATGAAATTCGCTAGGCCTATGGCCTAGCCACCATGTAATTGAAAGTCCTGCATGATTTCTTCAAATAATTTTCAATCAGTACCATAGGATGAGAAAAACCTTTGACAGAAGATGCCGTCAGTCTGCTGGACTCTTGGGGACAGATGAGTTAACTGTGGGCCAATTTCAGGTAAATGATTTGTTACACTTTGGGACGGAAAATACCTAAAGCTGTGTTCACACTGAAACCGACTTGAAAGCGTTTTCCGTAAAACGTTTTACGGAAAACGCTTTCGACCAAAAACTACTGTGCCACACTACCGTCTCAAAGCATTTTCAAAACGGTTGTCGCGCCCGAATGACGTTGAGTCGTTTTGAAACCACTTCTGGAACCGTTTTCGTTAAAACGCTTTCAAACCGTTTTAAGAGGGCTCTAGTGTGGCACCCTAAACCGTTTTAACATCTTAACGCAGCTTAAAATGTTTCACTTTTCATGAAGGCAGTGAATGATACAACTAATGACAGATACATGTAGGTACCTAACCATAAGAGTCACAGATTATAATCAAGTTCACCAAAAATAAGCTTTTTCTATGAAGACAGGTAGATTTTGGCCGGTATTCATAAAAGTTAGCAAATGCTTTTACTTAAGATCTGTACAATGAAGTCCAATGTAAATGCACTACAAAACTTGAAGTAAAAGCATTTGCTCGCTTTTATGAATACCAGCCATTGCATGGTGACTGTATTGTGAAACTGTAAATAAAATGCACAAGTACACCCTTAGTCAAAAGTAAATGCCCGTCCTCAATTCTTCATGTTCTCATTTTGACATGAAGACCACGACAAGCTCTCGGATTGTGATGTTCACATTAAAATATTTAGTGCTGCAGAACCTGAAGTGTATGGTATTTACTTTTAAATGAAACTGTACAAGAATCTGTGAACTCGTTTTTTAAATACCTGGCTGAGTGAAGTGATAAAATGTTCTTGGACAGATGCACAGAACTTATGCCGAAGCATGCATGTGACCTTACGAAACTTAGTTCATCTTTATATACCTGCATAGGCAAGTTTATACTGACAACTAATGAAGTTATTGAGAAACTTTCTTTCAGCAAACCCTAGCACTGATCATTCTGATCAAGAAAACCTTCCTCGACAGACACCAACTGCTAAAGTCCGGCAACATCTAACTACGACCCAATGGAATGCGGGAGTCATGTAATGTGGCCGAGCTTCGCCATTTTTAACCATGCCTATTTGTCGAATATTTGTGGTCGTTCCCGATTGTCTGCGCCGTGCACCGGTTATTGAAGAGACGCGTGTGGTTAAAACCGGAGAAAATCCAACTATCAATTTCCTAACTTCCGCATTCCATTGGGCCGTAGTTAAGTTAGATGTTGCCAGACTTAAGGCCACGTGCCCAATTGAGGGTGCCTACAGGAAATGGGCATAGAAACCCTACCCAGGACCCCAGACTGAAGAAGTGGAACCTTCCTCAGTAGGCACAAATATCCGGGCACATTGCCATTTGAAGAGGCCAGGGGCCTGGTAAATTGTGGGAATATTATATCTACACTTGACACAGAATCAGGGCAAGGTCAAGTCATCAGGAAATAAGGCCTTTACCCAATTATGAGTACAAACAATGAATGTGAATGGACCACACGATTTGGCATCAGAAATACTGATACTTCAGTGCGAGGCACCGAAGTTAAGGCCTAAAATCCCGCATGGTCACGTCCAATCATTCTAACCCCTGCACTCAGTCACCAATCCCCACTTCTGGTAATGTTTCATCACACTTTAATTTATGAGCTTGCATCAATGCTTTCGCTTCTTTTTCATATATTTCTTAAACTTCTTACTTCGGGCCACATCCTTCAACCTCACAACTGGTTTCATTGCTAATTTCTCGTCACCCAACAGTTTTGCATAATCCACGAGTGATTTCCTTACACAGTACGGCATAAAATCCTTTGACCGAGAACCAGATAATTTGATCCGTTTGTACGATTTTCCTCGATCCTTCGTCGATCCAGACTGTCCACTCTTTTGTTTCTGTTTGGCGTACTTCATCATCTGAGATCGTGCTTCATTCATAATGATTTCCATTTGTTTCTTAATGACCAATTTGGCCGGACTATTGGCATGCCGCCTATGAATATGATTGCGCGCATCGTCTTTGAGTAAATATGCTTTCTTGCAACGACTACACTCATAAGGACGAATCGTCGTATGCTTCGATAACAAATGGTGCTCTAACTCCTTATTAAGTTCCGTGGTGTAGTCGCACAAATGACACTCCTTGGAGCGACTTTCTCGTGGATGACTATTTCGGCGTCTTTTGACCCCCTCTGCCTCTTCTTCTTCTTCTTCCTCTTCTGAACTAGAATCACTCTCCTCACTATCGCTGAGCAAAACAGCCTTGCGTTTACCTTTCCTGAGGTCAATCTTCATCATTAAATGCTTCTCCTGCGTTGGTTTCTCTTCGCTCGTGGCAGCTTTGTTCACCTTTTCCCGACTAGGCCCAGGTGTCTGCTCATCCTGGTGACTCCCGCCGCTGCCGTTACCTCCAACTGCTGCAGTAGCAGCTGATTTCTCATGCACACTACTTTGCAGGCGTTCAGTTGTGCCGCTGTCCATGCTAGCTCTAAAGTCCATCACAATCTTAGTCATCTTAACCGCATGAGAATCCTTTTCATGGGCAACTAACTCGAGGAGAGACGTGCGTTGGAAATTGCAATACGAACATCTGAACAATGCTTTTTTGATATCGCCCATGTGCTTCGGCTCATCTACAATTGATATAAATGGCCGTTTCCGATGATATTCCTGGAGTGTCGCTGCCAACTTTTCCACACGTTTTTCCAAAGTTCGAGCAATCGATCTGAACACTCTGACGTTGTGTAGCGCCGACCCATCTTTGTGCTTCATTTGACAGTGCAACATCATCTCTTTCTTATCGTTACCCTCCTCCAGGCACGAACCGCAGTGATACAAACTCAAACTGGTGTGAGACCAAATGTGGGAGACGACCGACGGAACCTTCGTCGATGAAATATCACAATCGCATCGGAATAAGCACTCCTTTTCGTTAACCACGGTAATGTGAATCAGAGGTATGTTGACTTCTACCGCACTACAGTCTTTGTACTTTTCACAAATCGAACATGAACCAACATGCTCCGCATCGTCAGTCGATGGTCGTTCAATGCTTTGCATCCTTTCCAACGGTGACGTAAGAATCGCAGGATTGATCACAATCGGGGACTTTCCCCCTTGGGCAGACTCTTTCGACCCGTCTTTTGACTTTAATTTCTGATTACGATACTGCAACCTCTTTTTTATGTCGTCCATGGATAGAACCGTCTTTGAGATCATCCGCGGAGCGACGGGCTTTTTGGCATCGTCACTGGCCCCTGATTTTTTTGGAATCAACAAAGTCTTCACTAAATTCTGCATCTCTTTCAGTTCAGCTTGCAGAAGTTCCTGGCGCTTTCGATCACTTTTTACAAAATCCGAGCTATTGTGAACAACTTTCATGTGCTCGCGCATCTGGGGGTGATTCCAAGTCCTAAAATTGCATCGCTCACAATAAAAGGGCCAATATTCTGAGAAATGCTCCGTGATACAATGCTGCCTCACGTCAACCCATTTGGTAAATACTTCATTACATTTATGGCATTTGAACGCCTTCTCGCATCCTGGTGACTCCGGCGTCCTGGCTAACGCACCGGATTGACGTGCTGGAGTAGAATTGTCCCTGCCAAGCGTTTCCTTCATCTGTTCCCCAGTAAACAAACTTGTAACTCGCAACATATCACCATCTGAAGAAAGCGCTCTTTCTCGTCTATTTGATCTGTTCCTCGGTGCCTTAGCCGACGAAACGTCAGAATTTGGAGAAGCCGACGAAGGTGTAACAGGCAGGGAGTCCAAGTTTTCCACATCTACCAAATCATCCTCGTGTGACATCTCCGGTATAGAAAGTACCACAGCATTCATGTCAATGTCTGGGGTTACAGATACAAAACTGTTCCCTCTCTGGACTAACCCCCCATCGGCACGCGAGTTTTCTTCCGCAGATTCCTCCACTGCCTCAGCATCAACCCTATCCAAATCCGGATTGTCCTGAGTACCTGCAGTGTTTTTGCCTGCTTGAAGATCCATGTGAGTAAGTTCTCTACTCGAAGAATGAGATGAAGTGGGAATGCTTGTGGTGGTAGTTCCTCCATTCTTGTTCGAAGCAGCACTTGTCATTGAACAAACTGTAGATGATGCAGATGTTGTTCGTCCAGTATCTGTTCTTGGGATGCCAGCAGCAACAGGAGCAATTCCGTCTGCAGACACACCCGACGTTGAAGTTGGCACTCCAGTGAAAAGATCTAAGTTCCCTAGAGGTGCAATGCTAGGTTCAATTTCCTCTAAACCTGGTTCTGTCTTAATTCTAACAAGACTGGGTGTAGTATTGCTGGTGGTGACACTTGTTCCGGACGCCGCCGACGTGGTAATGGTAAGGGAACATGTTTGTACGACTGATGCTCCTTGGGAATTTGACGTATTCACCTGAGGATCTGACACACCCGGCACAACCATCATCTGAGGTTGTAGCAGTCGGACTGGCTGAGGTAGCATTGGTGAAGCAATTGGATTCACAATTGGTTGCACTGATACGTTAGAAATTGGTTGTACTGATACGTTAGAAATTGGTTGTACTGCAGCAACAATAAGTGGTTGTTGCAATGTGGTTGGAATGCTCGGCTGGACAGCAGTATTCGACGGCAATGTGGAAGTGACAGTGGGCTGCACGGGAACGACTGACTGTATTGGCGTTATGCTCACTTGTGTAGTTGATGCAGTGATAAGTTGCATTGCAGATGTAGCGTTTACTTGCGCCGGTGACGCAGAAGTTATATTGGATTGAACTGCACACGAAATGACTGGTAGTGGGACAGGACTAGATGCTGACAACACTAAAGAACTAGGTAAGGACTGTGCGGCAGAGCTTGTAACAGGTTGCACGGCAGTCACGACCATCTCATCAGTACCAGCAACCACACGACATCCACTTTCTTTTTCAACACTGGCTTCTTTGTCCGCATTGCTATCAGAGACTTTCTCAGGTGGGTCAGGTACGGCTTCGATTTCCTCGTCCTGGTCATCAGAATTGTTACAAATTGACTTGACGACAATTTTCATGGCCTCCTCTTCCTGCAAGTTCACACCAGCTTCATCGGTGTAAATGATATCCTCGATATTCTCGAGCGGATGTTTGATCTTAACGTGCTTCGTTATGCTCAGCAATAAAGCGGCCGCGACACCGCACGCGCGGCAGATAAACGGCGTTGACATCAGGTGGCGTAACTTAATATGGGCCTCCAGCATCGAATGAGTGCTAGCTTTGAAGCGGCACTCACTGCACTGATTGTCGAACGCGATGAGACCCGAGGAACGAAAATTCGACGCGTTCTCCAGTCCCTTTTCAAGCGCTTTCTGAACAAGGTACGAAGTTTCTCGTTCCTGGCACGCGGAGAGTTCCCCATCAATGCTCACCCTCTTATGCAACGATCCACTCTGGAGCCATTCGATGTGTTTCTGGGCTAAATGCTTCTTCAACATTTTGATCGTGGGAGCGTTATAGTCGTTCCCGTGGCAGATATACGGCTTGAACGGCAGATGATCATTTTTCAAATGATTTTCCAACGACGCCACCTGAACTGCGATGAACGTACAACGAGGACAAGTTATTGTTTCCGATTCGTCCGCTTTATCTGGCTGGCTTTCAGTGATGGTGAACGACTTCACACTGGTGGCTGAAAATGGGACTTGTTTTGAGAAGTCCATCAACCTATTGGTGATTTTCTCCCGTTTTTTCCCAGGTGGGATATCGTGCGTATACTGCGCCGGCTGATTTGTGTGCGCCTTCTTGACATGCTGCTTAATATAGTCCTCGCTATCACTACATTCAGGGCAATACCAGCACTGATATGCGGCCTGCTGAAACGGATTATGCACGCTTTCCATATGAACTCGCATACTTTTCATGTCGTTTGTTCGCACAAGGCAAATCTGACACTCGGTGAAGACTTTCAGCTGGTCTGGCGTTGGCTTTTCACAATCTTCCGTAACTACAACTGCAAAGAGTTTGAACATGGCGGCTGAATGTTTCTGCGCAACTGGCGTTATCGATTCGTCAAACTCGTGACACTTGGTTCCAGTGTTGTTATGAGAATCCAGCGCATGCTCGATGGCGTGTTTTTCACTGAAGAAAGACTGAGAACACTTCAAGCATTTAAAAGGCCTTGGCGCACCTTGAAGGTGATGCGTATACAAGTGCCAGCGGATTGCGTTCATGTTATTAGTTTTTTCGTTACAGAGTTTACACTTGAATCGAACATTCTTCGGCACTTTTCTCCCGTTTAAGTATTCCAATAGTCCCGCGTCGACGTAAGCATCATTCGGATTCTGTAACTGATTGATGTGAATCTGTTTGGCAACACCAGGTTGTGACTGTCCCTCACTTCCATACGGAGTCAACAAGTATGCCTGGCCGAGCTGTTTCATCATAAACAACTTTCCATCTTGGCCCTGACTTTGTAGATTTTCCACTCCATGAAGAGAATTCAATGCAACGCCGCTATTCAATTTCTGGGTGTTTGCTACATTCTGAGCCATATTGTTCACAGGTTTTTGCCCGCCAGGTACTTGCGAAATCATATTGGAAGTGACAGGCATCAAAGATGCACCGGACATGCCAGATTGAGCACCTATTCGCTGTCCGCTAGTCAGTTGTACATTTTTTTTCTGTTGAACTGCTGCCTGGCCCATAGTCTGTCCCTGAGACCGTCCCGAATTACTCGCTGACAAGGATGCCATCTGCTGATTTCCCACAACCATGGGCATGGACATGGTACCGCCGCCAAGGAAATTCGAAGCTGCAGCTGAAGTCGTATTTTGCTTTAGCATTGAAGTAACTTGTTGAAATTTTGCCGGGTTCTGTTGTAGATTGTATCGAATCCCTTGCCTGATGTTAATCTCAGAACTTCCACCTGGGGCAATCATCTGAAACCTCTTATTAAAGTCTGGCTGCATTTGAGCAGAAACTGGAGAAGAAAGTCTTGGTTGTGCATTTGTGGAGCTCTGTGTGCGATTATGCCGGAGAATGCTTGGTCGCTGGCCCTGTTGTTGACCAGTACTTGATTGTTTTCCCATATTTGGATTTGTACGAAAATGAAACTGATATGCCGACTGCGGTAAGGGTTGATTGGACCCAGACAACGTGTTTTGTTGGAGAAATGCAGACTGCTGACGTGCAACTGGCTGTTGTTGACTTTGAAAAGGGGCCTGCTGCTGAAGTCGTGGTGGAGCTTGACTCCGCTGTGGAGGTGTGACCTGATTTAGAATAGGCCTTGCAGGCTGTGGTCCGGCGTTCCTCAGCCGCAGTCCTTGCTGTCGAATAAATTGCGCCACATTGGCACTGTCTACAGTAGGAATACTACGACCCTGTGTTGGCTGTATGTTTTTGAAAGACTGACCATTCACCACAGGGATTCGGTTTTGCGGTTGATGAGCAGTTGATGGAACACCTCTCGTCTGGAAATTTGGGGCAGTGGTGTTGGGTGTCGTGGGTGCACGAGCCACAGGGTGGTGCTCCACAAGAAACGGTGGCTGACTAGACACGGACTGCCGCTGAGTTGGGAAATTAGGCTGATTGAGTTGACCATGCGACATCTGTTTCAAAATATTTGAAGCTGAGCTAGTTTGAACTGAGATCGGCCAATGTGACAACATACCTGATGACGATGACCCCACAGGACTTGCTTGATTTCTCACCTGCGTCGAGCTTGCTGGAAGATTTGTCGAAAATCCAGCACCGCTGTTTGTTTGTGCTACCAATGGAGGTTGTGCGGTAACATGAGGCAAGGATACACAGGTGGGGACTACTTGTGAAGCAGAATGGGGTTGGGATTGGGATGTAATTGTTTTACTTGCTAGGAATGGCGGGGCATTAGCAGCCGGAGGGTTCGAGACCCACGAAGGAGTCAAGGCAATAGCCATCGGAATGCGCCCATTTCTTTGACTTTTGTTTTCACTTCGACCAGAATTTCCGACAGTAGCTTTTTCCACAGATGAAGAATTCTGAACAGTTTGTGAATTATCCTTTAAGCCCGCAGTCTTAAGAATGTCTAAGCCACTAGGAACCACGCTTCTTCCATCAGCTGAGTCATCAGGAAGAAGTGCTGGAGGTGTAGGCAACTGTAGGTCAAAAGTACGAACCTCTTCCCTTGGAGTCTCTTTACCAATGCTCTCAGAACTATTGACGTTAACCCTATCAGATTTCCCACTGAGAACTGAACTTGAATTTGCCGGTGCAGGGCTGCTTGAGTCTTTATTATCCTTTGCTCGTTGATTACCAGCACCCAAAGGAACTTTTCCAAGGTTGCTAGTTGCGTCCGAAACTGAAGCCACACTATTACTTT
>NMRB01001449.1:43184-57083 GCA_002633025.1 Notospermus geniculatus
TGTGAAGACAGGTTACTGGATGGTGCTGCCACCATTCGGAAATTGTGTAAACTAAACGTCTAGCAGCTGTCTTCAGTTGCCTTTTGGTTATCTCAAGGTTGTGACTGTTGACTCTGGACTCATGATAGATTCATGTTTGTACTTTCAGTTGAACCATCAGCAATCATCACGTTGGGAGATGTTAGCGTCCATTGTTACGACCTGCAGCAGTTTGTATCGGGTCTAACTATCTGCATTAGTGACAGTATGGAAATAAATGCACTCAGTTGAATTGATGAGTTCGGAACGTTATTGCATTGCACACATACATGGGATTGTCCGGAGGACATCACAGTTCAAAATACGTTTTTTGAATTACGAATACGAACGTTAGTACTTATTTCAGGATGGATCGACTGTACCTTCTTGCTGATGCAGCAGAACTTAAGAACAGACTAGAGCATGAATTAGAGAGCACACGCCGCGAAATCGAAGAAGTCGAGAGACAGTTGACAGATAGGATTATTAATTCTATTAGCCCCATCTCTGGAGCTGAAAACCGTGTGAATCAACGTCATCGAGACAGGGTGGATACGCCACCTGTACCTGGAGCTGTGGGAAATGTGAGGCACCGTTGTCGTGACGGGCTGCCTATGCCACTTCTAGGAGCTGAGGGGAGCCTTGACCAAGGTCGTGAAGAAAGGGTGGATACGCAACCCATCTACGGAGCGACAGGGAATGTGGATCGAATCCGTAGTGAGCTGGTGAGCAGGTCACCCCTGCATGGAGCTTCAGTTGGCCAAGGACTGAGGGATGAAGAACATCCCTGCGCCCATGGGCCAGAATTGCACAACCCTTCTGGTCAGAATGTCTGTCCTAATGTAAATGACTCTGCTCAACAGTCATGCCAAGCCACGAACGCTGTTAATGTTAGTGATCCTGAGTTGCATCAGCATCTGGTGAAAGCGATGGATAAGCTCGCTATGAAGGCTACATTGCCAACTTTGGATATCGTCAAATTCAATGGCGACCCACTAGATTATCATAAGTTTGTGAATAGGTTTGATCAACTTGTGAAGTCACAAGACATGACGGAGGCCCATAAAATGGCGCATTTGATGCAGTTTGTGGACGGTAAAGCTAAACGTGCAATTGCGGGGTTTGACGGAGTGGAGAACGGTTTGACGAGAGCCTTGGAAGTCCTACAGCGTCGATTTGGACAACCTCATGCCGTAACTGAGGCGTGCGTTGAATCTTTAGTCAACCGTCCTAACATTGGACTTAACGATACTCAGTCTCTGTGTGAATTTGCGGATTCCGCACGATCTGTTCTTGAGACTTTGACGTCTTTGAAGGCAACCGGTGAAATGAACAGTGCTAACTTAGCTAGGATGTCAAGAAAACTATCTGTTCCCCTCCAGGTCAAGTGGAGGGAAAAGGCTCAGCAGATAAGGACAGACCAAAGATCACCTCAGTTTGAGGACTTAGTCAAGTTTATAGAAAAGGCAGCAGATGCTGCGAATGATCCAGTCTTTGGAAAAATTGGGGAAACAAGTAAGACCAAGCTGAGCAGAGGCAAGTCCAGTAAGGCCAAGGGATCATACTCAACTCAAGTTGTGGAGCAAGGACAAGAAGCAGAGAATGCTCCGGCCACAGATAAATCCGCAAAACCGAAGAGAAAATGTCTAGTGTGTAGAGGGCAGCACAAGGTGGCAGACTGCAACGACTTTAAGGCCAAGACATTAAAGGAAAGAATGGCTGTTGTAAGGGCTAACAAACTTTGCTTCAACTGTTTATTCAAGGGTCACAGTGTACAGGACTGTAGGGTCAAGGTCAAATGCGCTGTTTGTGACCAGAAACATGCCACCCTGCTCCATAGGTTTGATCAGGGCTCAACCTCGGCTACAAGTTCCAGAGAAGTCTCTTCCCAGTCAGTGAGTTCTCACAAGTTAACAACCCATCCAGGGATTGCACTGCAGGTTGTGCCAGTGAGAGTGTGGGGGAACGGTACATCAGTTACCACATTCGCTCTTTTAGATTCTGGCAGTCAAGAGACATTCATGAAGAAATCTGTCGCTGATTATCTGAGACTGAACATTAGTGGTCATGAAACTTTAGCTATAAGCACAATGGCAGGTGAATCAAGCCTTGATGTTGGAAAGACAAGCTTCACGGTAGAAGCCATGGAGAATCCCATGCGTAAAGTCCCAGTAAAGGGAGTGGTGGTGGAAAGACTGAATGTTAACAGCAGCTACATCAGAGATTGTAACAAGTGGACACATTTGGAGGGTATCACCATTCCCAAGGTAGAAATCGAAGATGTAAGCTTACTCATTGGTGTAAACGTACCTGAAGTTCAGGTTCAGTTAGAGAGCCGCCTCGGCAGGCCCGGTGAGCCATTTGCTGTACGTAGCATCTTAGGATGGTCTGTCTTCGGTCCGACGAGAAACAGTCATGATAGTGACACAGGAGATGAAACCCAGGTGAAAGCACTGAATGTCCACTTCCTGAAATACAGGGATGATCCAGAGGACCACGCGATGAGACAGTTTCTAGAATTAGATGGGTTGGGACTGACAGAAAGAAAAGGAATGTCAACCGAAGATCGAAGGGCTTTGAAGCAACTGGAAGCCTCGACCAAGCAGGTTGATGGTCGCTATGAAGTAGGCAAGTTGTGGTGTAGTGATGACCCATGGTTACCCAATAATAGAAAGACTGCTGAACACAGGCTGGAGTCGTTGAGGAAAAGATTGGTGAAGGATTCTGCACTGCATAGGAAATACACAGAGTTCATGCAGAAGTTATTTGACAAAGGCTACGCTAGGAGACTGACTAGAGAGGAAGCTTCAGCACACTCAGATAAGACTTGGTACCTGCCACATCACCCAGTATTCCATCCTCAAAAACCCAATAAGGTGAGGGTGGTATTTGATGCTGCAGCAAAGCAACAAGGAGTCAGCCTCAACGACCAACTCTTGCATGGACCAGATTACACCAACAGCTTGCTGGGGGTACTCCTCAGATTCAGAGAAAAACCCATAGCTATTGTGGCAGATATAGAAGGCATGTTTCTACAAGTCAAGGTCCCAGAGGAGGATACAGACTGTCTGAGGTTCCTGTGGTACCCAGATGGGGATCTCTCTGGTCCTAGTGTTGAGTGCAAGATGCTCAGACACATTTTCGGAGCAAAGGACTCTCCTTGCTGCTGCATTTATGCTCTGCGACGTTCAGCAGAAGATAGTCATGGATACAGTGAGGGAGTGATTGATGCTGTCAAAACATCATTCTATGTAGACGACTACTTGGAATCTGTCGATGATGAAGATGCTGCTGGGCAGAGAGTGGAAAAGGTACCTGCAATGGTGAAAGAAAATGGTGGTTTCCACATGACGGGGTGGCTGAGCAACAGTAGGGCTGTCCTAGCCAAGGTACCGGAGGCAGAGAGAGCATCGCCACAGCTTGACCTGGACCTAGATAAACTACCTGTCTCCAGAGCTCTTGGAGTGGTCTGGGATGTTGAGAAAGATGTATTCAAGTTCTGCATTACGCCAGATGACAAACCAGTGACAAAGAGGGGAGTCCTGTCAGTTATAAGCTCCCTGTTTGATCCCGTGGGATTTGTTTGTCCAGTTGTACTGCATGCCAAGAACATCCTACAAGGCTTATGGAAAAAGAGATTAGACTGGGATGATCAGCTGCCGCCTGATGAGCACACCCAGTGGATGGAATGGAAAACTAAGCTGCAGTCACTCTCTACAGTGGAGATACCAAGATGTCATTGGATAGGCTGCTCGGAGATCCAAGAGATATCTCTTCACTTCTTTTCCGATGCATCCGAGAAAGGATATGGTGTATGCTCATACCTGAGGTTTGTTACCACTGATGGAAGGATTCACTGTTCATTCCTCACAGCCAGATCAAGATGTGCCCCACTCAAAACCGCATCGATTCCGAGACTAGAGTTGCAAGCTGCGACCTTGTCAGTAAAGGTGCATCAGGCAATCAAGGATGAAATCCGATATAACCTAGACGGGGTCATGTTTTGGACTGATTCCCAAACCGTCCTCCAGTACATTGCCAACGAGTCTAAGAGATTCAACGTGTATGTGGCAAACAGAATCGCAGAGATACGAGAGCATTCAGACCTAAACCAGTGGCGTCACTGTCCAGGAAAGTGTAACCCAGCTGATGACGCTTCCCGTGGTTTGAGCCCAGGTGACCTTGACACCCAACATCGCTGGTGGAGGGGACCAGAGTTTCTGTGGTCTTCTGAAGAAAACTGGCCACCAATACAGACAATGCCTAGTGATGACCCCGAAATCGAAGCTGAAGTCTCTTGCCACGTGGTGGTCACTACAGAGTCTGAGAAATGTGTGAAGGACGTAATAGACCAGGGTGAGACTTGGCCGGCTCTGGTTGAGAGGATTGCTTGGTTGGTGAACATAGGAAGAACAGGTCCGGTCCCAGAAGAGGTCTCTGAAGAAGAAAAGGAGGCTGCTGTCTTGTGGATAGCCAGGATTGTTCAGAATGAGTACTTCCAAGAAGAAATAAGCCGACTTGAGAAGGACAGAAATGTGAAGGCTGGGAGCAAGTTAGCCAGCTTGAGGCCGGTCATGATGAACGGGGTACTCCGAGTTGGAGGAAGGCTAGAAGACGCACCCACCTTGTCTGAAGATGAAAAACATCCCATAATCTTGCCCAAGGATCACCATGTCAGCAAGCTTGTCATGCAGTATTACCATGAAATGGAAGCCCATGCTGGTCGAGAACAAACCTTTGTGGCAAGCAGGAGAAAGTTTTGGATACAGGGGGGAAGACACCTCGCCAAGAAAACAGTCAGGCGGTGCGTAACCTGTAGAAAGGAGAATGCCAGACCAATGACACAAGTTATGGCGCATCTACCAAGGTCCAGACTCACTCCATTCAAGCCAAGTTTCAGTTACACTGGCGTCGACCTTTTCGGTCCCTTGATGGTAAAATGGGGCCGCAGCACCGTCAAAAGGTGGGGGTGCTTGTTCACTTGCTTAACCACGCGAGCTGTTTTCATTGAAGTCGCATCTTCACTTAGCACAGATGATTTCATCCTTGTCCTGAGGTTGTTTGTCAGCAGAAGAGGGCCGCCTGAGGAAATATGGTGTGACAATGGCTCCAATTTTACCGGCGCAGAAAGAGAACTCCGAGAAGCCCTACAGGCATGGGATCAACAGGCTATCAAAGAGGAACTGAGGGAGAAGAGTCAAGTGAAGTGGTTCTTCCAACCACCGACTGCGTCCCATATGTCGGGGGTTTGGGAGCGTCTTATCAAGAGCTGCAAGAGACATCTAAGAGCCCTGTCTGGGGATTGTCTGCTCACGGACTGCGGTCTTCGTTCACTCTTGGCTGAAGTAGAAGCTGTCATGAACAGACGTCCGTTATGCCCAGCATCTGAAGATCCAAGAGATTTGGAGGCCTTAACTCCAAACCATTTCTTGATGCATAGAAAAATCGAGGGTTTGCCCCCTGGGATCTTTGTAAAGGAGGACACTTTGCTTCGCAAGGAATGGAAGAAAGTCCAGTATTTGCTCGACCTGTTTTGGAAACGCTGGACACGGGAATACCTGCCTGGTCTACAGCAATTGCCCAAGTGGAGAGTTGAGAAGGAGAATGTCAAGGTCGGTGACATGGTCTTAGTAGTCGACGAGGACAGAAAACGCTGTCAGTGGCCTGTTGGCAGGGTCACCAGGATCATCCAAGGACGAGATGGATTGGTAAGGTCCGCGTACGTTCAAACGGATACGGCAGAACTGCATCGTCCAATCGCCAAACTTTGTTATCTTGAAGCTGCGGAGACCGAATCTGATGACTAGGAGTCTCCCTGTTGTGACTGTGGTTTCTACGGATTGTCTGCAACCTATGGAGGTGCTCGCGTTCGATTGTGACCAACAGAATACATGTAGTAATTTGATTCTAAGTGAAAATTCTAAGTGGAGTTATAGTGATGTGTCAGTATGCTCTGATCAATACCGAAAGCCAGGTGACACGGGTTACGCTTATTTAGGTTTCACCTTGATCATTATGTTCACAGTTTGCTAAAGGTTGTCTTGATATTGAAATTTCCCAAAGGGAGGTGTGAGCTGCCTAAGTGATTCAAAACGAAATTCGAAGAAAACGAATTTGAAATCAGTGGTGTGCTACCATATCTTATCAGTTTTGGTGTTGTGACTATTAATCTATGCTGTGCTGTCTAGAACTGGTTGTTACACATTTCTGAATTTGCATAGCCACATGTGAGTGCAAATGTGAGAACTTGCTGTCTGCTGTTGCAACTTGAGGCCTTCGGCAACTTGTAGTAATGTTTTTTCAACTTTAGTTTATGTGCGTTGGTTGGTAATGCACCAGTGCTTGACGGCTCAGCATAAGAACGGTGGTTACACAGTTAGCAGTTGATAAGGCGAGATATATTCAAATTCTGCGGATTCAGGACGAATCAATTCACTTCAGGAGAGTCTCTTATCTGAGGGTGTAGGCGGATCGCTGCCCTACAGATGAGATGTGTTTCAATTCTGCTTTGTGTTATAGTTTGTGTTCAGTCTGAGCTGTGGAACTCTTTAGTTGGTTAATATTCTGGTTGACTTCAGAAACAACTGACAGTCCTCATGTAAAGTGATTTTGGTAGAGAGATGACTGGAATCTTCTTATGTGACCTGTTAGTGATTACTCTAAACCCATCTTTGTGTGGTGCAAGTTACTGTAGCCTAACCATTGAGTGATCAGTTCATGAGTAGCTGTGCTTGTTGCGGCTGGATGTGACTTCACTGCTGTCTTGTTTACTAGGCGTCAAGTTGTTTAGTGAGGCTCGTGTCGTGAAAGACACCGTTAGTGTGGAACAAGCTCCCACAGGTGCTGGTTCGCTTGTTGGGGCCGCTGTCGTGTCTTTCGGTCGCCGAGAAGACATGATGGTGCACCCACGGCCGGGGTGGAATTGTTCCTTGGTCTGACAACTGCTTTCCGCCATTTTTCTGCTCCGTGATCGGAGTTTTCGGGAATTGTCCCAAAAAACCCTTGCGGTTTGGTGCTGTATGAGCACGCTGTTTGCCTATGTATGTGGGACAAAACGTATTGTAAGTATTGGCTCAAATAGAAAGCCTTAATTTTTCATGTCTCTGTTATTGTGTCGAGTAATAAGGTCAGCAGTGAGGCAGCATGTCCAGTCATGACGAACTTTTCCCGCGCATCGGGTCACGTGATCCATTTTCGTCTCAAAGTCATAATTCCGCATGGTTATTGAAATGTAAACCAGTGCGGAACCTCTGCTGAATATTAAGAAAGCTGTTGACCCTGAATTTAGGATGTTCTGCTGTCCAACAGTCCAGTATTTTGGTATTCAAGCTTATATGTGAAGACAGGTTACTGGATGGTGCTGCCACCATTCGGAAATTGTGTAAACTAAACGTCTAGCAGCTGTCTTCAGTTGCCTTTTGGTTATCTCAAGGTTGTGACTGTTGACTCTGGACTCATGATAGATTCATGTTTGTACTTTCAGTTGAACCATCAGCAATCATCACGTTGGGAGATGTTAGCGTCCATTGTTACGACCTGCAGCAGTTTGTATCGGGTCTAACTATCTGCATTAGTGACAGTATGGAAATAAATGCACTCAGTTGAATTGATGAGTTCGGAACGTTATTGCATTGCACACATACATGGGATTGTCCGGAGGACATCACAATTGGATCTAACCTTCTTAGTAGGTGTTAGGAGAGAGCAGGCGTAAAAAGAGAGACTGAGTTGAGTGAGTGAGTCTGACCCGAAATCAAACTTGACGCTAGAGGGCGATATCAGAGAATATCACCACTAGTATCGGCGCTAGGTTTCCATCTTGAAAAGTAGTGCGAGCGCGGAGCGAACAGTAGAAATTCTACTGATTGTTAAGCGGTCACCCCATCACTCGTTTTCTACGCTTACAATGTAGATCGTTGAAGATAGGTGTATAAAGGTATAGAGTGATACATACGTCGGTGAGAGTAGATATAAAGTAATAATAAAGGTATTCTGTTTCATTTTCGACAAGATAAATACTGTTTTCTGCAAATAATACCATTTTGAAAAAGAAGTTCGGGTCACGTGATAGACCAGCCCGCCGACGATGACGTCAAGGTTTTCAAGATGGCGATCTAGCGTCAATGGCAGTGTTAAAATTTTCGTCCAAGTATCAAAAAATTTCAACGCTGCGTGGAGTATGACCCGAAATTAGCAGTTGCGCGAGACTACCATCGAACAGTAAGAATCAAGTTTGAGGCCAGACTCTGTAATGGTAATGAACGAGTCTGGCTGCGCGAAACTAATACATGTATAATTTCGATAGTAGTACGTTCGTTGTTGTCGTTCCATCAACTCTGTCCTAGCCGGAACTAAGCTTCCTCTTCACAAAAATGATTGTTCGCTTTTTGGGTGGAGCGGGGTGCCCTACACCGGCCCAGGTCAGAAGACGTTAAAGGACCACTGTACATGCATTTATGTACATGTATTTATGTACATGTAACAACAAACAATGCATAAGACATGACAAGACAAAACGTCGTTCGATTTGGCGATCAATAATTTTATCTCGTCACTTTCACTTCACACACAAATAAAACAGTATTGAGTGATTGATTACGTCATTACTTCGCCTGCAATCAGTCGGTTCTCTGAAACGACACTCTTCTTGCATTTTCACCATGGGTTCATATGATGTGGTCACAAACGGCCATAAACTTAATTATCAACACGTCAAAGTTAAGACTAGGCCTACTCCTTATATTCTTGTTACCTGTTTCCCCATTCCGGTCGGCACAGAGCGTACGCTCACTACTGATTACTCGTTATACACGCTAGATTTCAATTTCCTTCTTCACGTCGCGAGATTGTCGCTGTGACGTCACTGATGGTCGGCCAGATTTTCGCGAATATGGCCGAAGGGCTTCGGAATAGTCACCCAATGTCAAACCCGAGGTCTGTCACGGTGTAGGCCAACATTCACGTACACATGCGGAGTTTTTTCGGCTCGCGAGATGAAATTCAGTATTTACCAAATCGTCGTGACAGGTTGGATTTTACGGTCACCGTCTTTGGATGATGGGGAAGAACAGTCACGTATTTCTTGTGCTGCTGTCTGCCTCATAGTTATGAAATGTACGACCTTCGTAACGATTCCAGAACCTGACAGCCTTGTGTGTCAGATGAGTGACCGGCGGGGGACATGCATGGAGAAGCACGAAGCTGTGAGGTATCCGCGAGCTGAGATGTTTCAGATGAAGGTAATTCTTTAGAACGTGCCCCAGAACAGAACGCACTGTTCTGGGCTGGTTTTGGTTGGTCTAGAATTTGGGGAACTGTATTAAGCGAGTTTCATTGCACATGGATTTTGTCCGATACTGGGCCCATGTTCCCGAAGCTGTCGTAAGGTTCACGATGTCGTTACGCTATGCATTTTTCCAGTTTTAACGACATCGTTAACCTTACGACAGCTTCGGGAACATGGGTCCTGGGGTAGCGAGCATAAAGGGGTCGTAACCCACGTCAGGCCTAAACCAGGCGTAGTGCTAGGGCCGCGACCAACACTACGCCTGGCTTAGGCCTGACGTAGGGTTACGACCCCTTTATGCTCGCTACCCCAGGTCCGTAAAAATACATGTAGATCAAATGGACTTTTGTTGGTTGTCGTATCCGGAAACTAGGGGCAAACGGACTGAAAACGGACCGGATCCGTCTGCCAATGAACCTCGCTTTACGGACCACAGTATTGCTTCCCAATCCTGCGTTACACCTACCCGCGTTAAGGGAGACCTCTGTTGACGACTTGGTAAACTACGCATGCTACTACGTGCATTGTAGTGTCATCATCTCCAACTCTGGGGCGAAAGGCTTAACTACAGTATTGGAGAATGGTGCTGGTGGCGCTGGCTGTCAACAGAAAGTTGCAATACCGTGGTCCTTTAAGCCAACTTGCTGGGTGCGTACTTGTACGTTTCCACCGTACACTGTACGGAAATTAGGGCCAATTGAACGTTGTACGTTTGAAGCTCCGCATCATACGTTTTGGAGATTTTTGGTCAGTTGTACGCAGAAGCATCATGATATACGTTTAAAAGTAATCTTTCTACGTTTGACAGTAGGATTTGTACGGAAAAAACTGAAACATGAGGACGTTCACAAGTTGTTTCCGTCGTTCTCCAATGTCTAACCTCCAATTGAGCCGCAGCTTCACAAAGACACTAACCTCGTGTCCAGTGGTCGCTACGCTATGCTACAGGTATGCTTTGCCACATGACCACCATTTAATTGTGGAGCCTGGGGACGAGGTTGATCAATGTTTCCGAACCTGGTCGCATTTTGGTACTTCTGTCATATAGCACGAATGACTCTTCCACATAAATTTCTGGCTTGTTTGAAAGATGTAGTGAGTGCCCAATCAGAACAGAATTGCATGAACGACCCACATACATGTATTATGCTGCTGTACAATTGTACGCAAAAAAAGTGGAAAATACCCAAAAATATCAGTCCATTCACATATCGTACCCAAAACATTGGTGATATACCCAAACTCAGTCAATTCACATATTGTACCCAAAAGTTTGGAAAAATACCCAAATTTTTGTAGAAGAATACCCAGAAATTATTTTCAGGGTGAGCAGCATGCGTAAGGGCGGCGCACACGAGCGACTAAATCTGGGCGACTGCCGACGAGACTGCCGACGGCGACGTCGCCGGCGACCGTCGGGTCCGAGGTCGCTGGCCGACCAGTCGCCCGACCATTTCAGTGAACCGTCCGCAAACGCGATGCGACGTCCGGAAGCGACTGAAGACGACGACCAGTCTGGCGACACGTCGAGGCCGTTTGCGGCCAAAAATGTCAGCGTCTCTTAGTCGCCGGACAGGTCGCTAAGTTCGTCGGCCTTGGCGACGAAAAATTCGCCGGTTTTGATTTTTAGTCTCCCTCGTGCGTTTGGTCGCTCACCGGCCTATTACTTTTGGCGTGTTTTGGACCAATCAGAACGTCGATTACATTGTATCATGTGATCACCAGCAACATATAAAAGACGAAAAAACTGAAAACCAAATTCTAGCGATGAAGCTGTATTTACACGAGCCGATTTTTTTCGTACGATTGTGTCGGCCGACAAAGACGTACGACAAAAACGCACCGTGTATACTAGACTTCCGAGACGATTTTGTTGTCGGTGCGACATCGTGTGCAGAAGTCGGGTGTTCTATTTTCACCCGACATTGGCTGCTTGTCGTATGGACTGGGCCAATCAGGGAGCGAGATTAGATCACGTGTATGAAGGCTACCTAATGACACACGAGGTCCTGAGGGACGCATGAATAAATCCGGGGAATAAATTATCCCGTGTAAACAGATTAGCTGATCCCGACAAATCTGTACGACAAATCTGATACGACTCTGTCGTACGGCAAAATCGGCTCGTATAAATAGGGCTTTAGGTAAGAGACCACTGAGGCCGACCAGTATATTCGACCAGTGCACCAAATGACCGCAAACGATGCGACTACTATTCTTCCGACCGGATTTCAAATCACGCCGATCGATCGAGCGACCACTGAAGCTTGTCCCACGACTAGTCGGTTGGTCGGATGATCTACCGCAGACTAGGCGACAAAATCCACAAATTCCGGTCGTTATGGCAGTCGGCGGGGTAGTCTCCTTCAAAAAGTCGCTCGTGTGCGCCGCCCTTAATCGTGGAGTCGGCAAATCGTGGTGATCCCATCAGAAGTTATCAGATCTTGAGGTCAGTCGTGAGGCCAGTCGTGGCAATCGTTTCGGAAGAGCCTGATAGCCTAGTGGTTATCACGTCCGCTTGGTGAGCGGCAGGTCCCGGGTTCGAATCTAGCCCGGGCCATATGGGATTTCATTCCCGGCTCTTCACGNAAATCTTTTGTTATTTTCCGCCGTTCTGCTTCCTAACAAAAGATTTGACGCATCACGGAGCGCAAAACGCACAAGTGGCCCGAGACCTTTACTGTCCCATGCGACGGACGTGAAGAGCCGGGAATGAAATCCCATATGGCCCGGGCTAGATTCGAACCCGGGACCTGCCGCTTACCAAGCGGACGTGATAACCACTAGGCTATCAGGCTCTTCCGAGACGAGTGCCTTGTACCTTGTGTCTTTGCAAGGGCAAGTAAAATACCCCATCCAAGTGAGGAACATGAGTAGCTTGTGATGGCGTCCTCCGTACTTACCAGGGCCAATAATGCTATAGCGTCGGCCCTGACGGAAAAATGAAAAATACAAATCGTGTTCATCATTGGTAGAAATTTTTTTGAACCATCCAGAACTTTTCTACGATGAACACGATTGCCACGACTGACCTCAAGGTCAGCCCGATAGAGGTTGAAAATTTCGCTGGTTTTTAAATCTACGCTACAGAAGCTCGAACGTTTACACCAATGCTCATGCGCCAAGGTAAAATTATTCCGCGTTCACCGAAATTTTCTGTCTCCATCGGTCCCAGCAAGTACGGAGAGTTCCGCGGGCTCAGTTTGAAGCCGAAGGGCGTACTGGTCAAAATGAGTCGTGTTCACGTGCGCGCATCCTGAAGACCACAAACGGCTGAATGTGGGTCGATTGGATCGGATCGGAATGTGGCTTCTTGCTCTGCCGTCCAACCGCCCCGAACGGCCTTGGCCTACTTCATGTTCACTCATCGGCCAGTCGCCTGCTATCCGTCGTGAAGTATGTACATTACATGCACCCCCCGTGCATGTGTTCATGCATGCATGAGGCTACTTACTCTGCTGGCCGATATAAAGTCGTGAAGTAAATGTAGCAAAGCCTAGCAGTAGGCGTACATCGAATGGTAAATTTATCGTTAGTGAACACCCTCTCGTCGGTTGGAAATGTGGGGCCTTGGCGCAGGAGCACGGCGCGTGGTAGGCTAGTCTCAGTAACTGGGACTCTGATGCTGCGCTTTTGCTTCTACATAGCGCGCATACAGAGTCTCAGATTGCCCAATACATTCCCTGTGGAGCAATTCCCGCACGGAATTCCGTGCGGCGCTGTTAATTCACAAACCAACACGAAGATCCACAATATTGTATTCCTGTGTTGTTGAGCTACCGTCGATACACCATATCCGAGTGAATTCCGTAAAATCCCATCCTTATTTGCTTCACAAATCGAGTTTGAAATCCACTTCTCGAATCTAATGTACAGGCCGGTGACACGCCATGATGGGAGTCTCGCGCAATGCAGTTGCGCAGTCATGGCAGTTGACGTTAGTCTCGTTCTCATCCAGTGTCAGCGACTACGCCCAATCACGTGACCTCGGATCTTGTGACAGCTACGTGTTGCAGACTTGTTTACATGAGTTGGTGACATTTCGACGGAGGTTTGTATCAAAGTTTTTTCCTAATTTGTGCCAATTTTTCAGTCTTTTGGAATACCACTATGAGACATGAGGATAAGTAAGGATTCACGACGGTTAAGTGTCAGTCCACGATAGCACCATGCAAAACGTGGCAAGGTGGGGGTCAGCGGATTTTGCTGAAATTTTGTGTACAAGGCCCTCCTACTGAGATATGAATCTATGATAAATATTAGCGGAATCGGGCAACTGTCCACGAAATTAGGGCCAAATATATATTTCGGCCATTTTTGGTCAATTTTACCTCAGATATCATGTGTTTTTAGGGTGATATTTCGCCTCCCTCAGAAAAAACTGGGAAACCCCTGGACATTGCCCTTTTGTAAGGAAGTAATACATCATGTGAACTCTTCATTGACAGAAATTTACAGGTCCAGGACTTTTTTTACACCAGTAACAGGCATACATATCAAACATAGAAATGGCTAGTGTTTGAAAAGGGTCACAATGGACCCCCCATAACTCACTCTCTGCAGGGCTTTGAATGGTGAGGCATGGCTCATTTTAC
>NMRB01001449.1:59874-92532 GCA_002633025.1 Notospermus geniculatus
GAGAGCGGCAAAAGATTTTATTTCTTTAAATGAAAGAGCTATTCTAAGACTACCATTCACAAAAATATCTTTACCGGAGGCCCTGCAGAGAATGAGTTGTACAGCAATGAAAACTGGCAATTTTTGAAAAATAGGGGGAAAGGCTTTTTTGGGACGCACTGTACCTCCCCAAAAGTGATTTTCTTTGCAAAAAATTAGTACGAAAATTTACTTTACGACACCGCCTATTAATTATTCATAGGCGATGTTTCATATCAATGCAAGCATGCTTACTAAAAATTGCTGAAGCTGACCCACTTTGTGAAGAAATTGGAGATATTTTTAATGGGAAAATGCATTGGGAAGGGTTAATAGCCCCATTTCAGTTCTGTGTGATTATTTGCGAAATGGCTTCACCTGCCCTCATCCTACCCTCAGACCAGTCTATGGTAGAAATCTGAGCTAGATCTGCCGACCCCCCACCTTGCCACTTTTTGCATGATCCTGCATGGTTCTATCGTGGACGCACACTTAATCGGTCTAAATTGGTCAGGTTTGGGAGTAATTGGTCATTTTGTTCAGTACATGCCAATACACTATGCTCCACAGGGCGCATATGGGTAAACCATAACGTACCAGGCAATAGCCGTCAGATATCATATCGTAAAAGAAGCTATGCCTGGTCGATATGGTTACCGTAACTAGTGGTAGGCCTATTTTCGTTTGAAACGTTGGCCTACATTTTTAGCTCACTGGGGTGAGCTATTACAATGGTACAGCGTCCGTCGTCGTCCGTCGTGGTCCGTTAGCAGGGCACGTTTCGTAACCGCTGGAGCCATTGATCTGAAACTTGGTACATATATACCCCTAGGTCAGATGACCCACGACACCAAGTTTCGGTCCCATTCGACTCTCAGTTTGGCCACCAGCTGGCGGAACCGAAAACACAAAAAGTGCAATAACTCCTGAACTAATGGCTAGATCAATCTCCAAATTTTTATCATAGATGTAGCAAATAAGGATACATAACATATATAACGGGTTTTTGATTTGACCTACTTTTCAAGGTCACAGAGGTCAAAGTTTGACAAAAGTGATGAACCTGCCACAGTTTGCCATTATTTCACCGAGTGACTTCATATCTTGCATAAACATGCATTGGAGGGGTACCTTAGAAAATACCAAGTTTCGGCCCGATTGGACATCCAATATGGCCGCCAGGTGGCGTAACCTGAAAATCAGATAAGTGCTATTACTCGGGAACGGCTTGACGCAGAGTGCTCAAATTTGATATTTACCTCCATCTAGATGACCTTTACATGCATATGGGCGGTTATTACCGCAAAAAAAGGACGTGGAGGCGAAAACAAGGACAGTTGGAACGAGAACGTTATGTAGTAAAACGAAGACATTATGTACTAAAATAAAGACATTGTAGTTTGAAACAAAGACATCGTATCTTTCAAAACAAGGACATCCACACACCATGCATAAGGCCTATGCACGCGACGCGAAGACACCATACGACACGAAGACAATCATACGACGTGAAGACATCATACGACGCGAAGACAACAGATGGCGCTCGCAACAAAGACAACAAACCATGCTTACATGTACGCGACGCGAAGACATCATACAACACGAAGACATCATACAACACGAAGACATTATACGACGCGAAGACAACAGGTGGCGCTCGCGAGTATTAGGAAAGTGAGGGGATTCAGATAGACGCCGAAGATTAGGCGCAAAAAAGGCTAAAAAACCTTAAAAATATCCCTATTTCAAGGCTAATTTTACTTACAAATTTCAAAAAATAAATCGTGTGAAAAAATCTCGAAAAATGGACACAGAACAATATCTTAGAAATCTATATTTCAATCCGGAAAGTCCCGTAGCTTATACAAATATTGCGAAAATTTGGAAAAAAGTGAAATCTGAAATAAGACTCTCTCCCAAATAGGACTCTCTCCTTTTGTGAGACAAAAATTCCTCCCCCAACTTTCTTTTCCGCAAAACCCTCCGGAAGGTTTCGCGAAATCATTTTTCTTACCTATCTAAGGTTTCGCTTCCCTTTTATAGTGCATCAAATCACTCTTGAAAAATTTTCATGGTTTGATCTAGACTGCTACCGCAGTTTAAACTCCCTTCAACTCCTAAACGGTATTTCCTGGATTAACGAAGTGATGTTTATTACCTTCAGTATTAGTCATCCAATTTTCCTATATTTTTTATTTTCTTCAAATCTGTTGTAAAAAATTATTATAAACAAAAAACTAAAGGTATAACTTATACCCTAACTGAGCTATTGTAGCGCCATCTCTTGGTGGAAGTTGGAACTAACTTGGCTATCGCAGCGCCATCTCTGGGTAAACGTTGGAACTAAAGTTACAAAAGTGCTGCCATCTCTTGTGAAAAGTACGAACTAAAGTTACAACAGTGGTGCCATCTCTTGGTGGAAGTTGGAACTAATTTTCATTTTGTAAATGTGCTCTAAACTTAAGGATTTTTTCATTTTCGAGCCATACAACGCAATTATCTCCGGAGTAACTAACTGCGGCAAATCGTATTTCATTCTCGATTTGTTGGAAACAATTTACAGGGATCATTTTGAGAATATTATCCTATTTTGCCCTACCTTTGATTATAATGAAACTTATAATAGAAAATGGATTTTCAAAGATAGAAATTTCATTGTGCTAAATCCGACATTGGTAAAAATAAATTTAAATTTGGTTTTATGGTTATGCATGCAAATTTTTAAAGGTACCAACACTCTCTTCATAATTGATGACTGTGCTAACCTCCAAGATAGTAAACGTAAGGCTACAGAACTTTGCAACCTCGCGTTCAGCGGACGACATTATGGTATAACCACGTGGGTGCTGATACAAAAATATAATTCGATTGTAAAAGATTTTCGAGAAAATATCAGATTACTAGTATTATTTTTCAACAAAGACGAGAAAGCTATGAAGCAAGCGTTAGAAGAAAACGCTATTATCCCCAAGGAAATCAGAAACGAAGTAATCAAAGAGTTAAAAGATAATAAATCAGCAAAATTAGTTATGAGATTACAATTTCCTCACGATTTCTTACTAATTAAATGAGCGATATATTTGTCAGATTACCAGTTAAAAAATGTGATGATTTCGGAGAATTTCTACAGTACAACACGAGCAGTATGAGAGCAAGATCTTGCGTGGAAAGATTTAACAAATTAAGAATTTGGGTTACAGATGAAAATAATAGAAAAATAAACTTCAACGAAGGTGATATCCAGTATGAATTAATTATAAAATCTGTCAAGTAAATGAGTAGATATTGGGGTTATTCTAAAAGACCGAAAAATTGGCAAAAAATACTAGAAGAACAGAATGAGAGTAAAGCTGAAGGGGAACCAGATAATTATACTCCAGGAACACTTCCTGAACCTGTATTAATTGATGGTGATTGGGTTATTCCTGAAAATCCACCTAAAATTCCTGAACCTCCTAAACCAGAACCACCTAAAATTCCTGAACCTCCTAAACCAGAACCTATTCCAAAACCTATACCAGTTCCTAAACCTAAACCAAGACCAAAACCTGAACTTACCCCCGATTCAACTATTTCTTACTAATTAAATGGCACACGAAGTTGAAGACAAGAGAATGTACCCAGATTTGCAACCGTTTATACCACCACCTTACAACCCGCAACCACAAGAACCGAACCCAACACAATTTAGATTACAACATATTTCAGAAATAAAATTTTTTTTTGAGAGTGAAATAGAATTTAGAAGAGCAATACATTCCAAATATGAAAGCATTTAACGGTTTCTCTTATACTAATCATTTCTTAAATTTTACAAGTGTCGCTGCCGGCTCGATTGGTGTAACCGCATTAGCAGGTATAATTGCAACACCAGTTGGATAAGCATTAGGAGCTGTAACAATTGGAGGCGCACTTATTTCTTCAACTTTAAATTTTTTGCTAAAAGATTTCAAAGTAAAATCGAAAAACATGAAAAAATAGGAATGTTAGCTGTCTCAAAATTAAACACCGTTAATAACTTAATTAGTAGAGCTTTATCAGATTCACATATTACTCAAGAAGAATTCTCATTAATAGTTGGTGAAAAAGAAAAATATATTACCCTGAAAAATGCTATAAGGAAAAAACAAAAAGAAGCTCAGGCCGCTAATCAAAACGTTGATATGGAAGCACTTAAAAAAGATTTTTTAGAACAAGGAAAAAAGCTAGCCCAATCGGAGATGATAGAAAAGTTGAAACAGAGCCAATAGTGGCTGTAAATAATATCTATAATTATTACTATTGGCCAAATCCCACGATCATTCCTTCAGCTCCACCAATTTACTCTTAATTAAATGCCAAACATAGACTACTTTATAAATAAACCAGAATGCAAAGAAGCTACATTTGAAATTTATTTGAAGAATTATTATTTTATAAAATCTATTACTTTAAAAAATATTTCATTTTATAATTCTTGGTGGACTGGCGATTTTCTCCCAGAAAGTGTAAAAGTTTTTCATTTTTTAGTCTCCGATCGTGGGTATGAAAATAGTGAAATTCTAAATGCTGAGGATACATGCTCCAGAAGTATGAATGTCCCCAGAAACCCTAACGAAAGCATTGAAGAATATGCTGAAAGGTTTCAACGAGAAAGTGATTTATGCATTGATAATTTGAAACTAAAATATAACTATGATAAATTCGTGGTAAAAAACTTTTTTGATTATGATTTTCCACTTAACCGGCATTTTAGTTTATCTGAATTCTGCAATAGATGGCAGAAGATGATAGAAGATCGTGATATAAAACATGTTAAATTTCATTGCGATAGTAATAATTACATTATCATTGAATTAACAGAAAATAAGGAGTTTAAACTTGATAATTTGTTTACAAACAGACCAAGTGACGTAACTCAAACTGACCCTGACGAAGAGGAAAGAAAAATAAAAACTGCCAACTACGATCGAATAACAGAATTTTTAATACAAGTAGTTAATAAATGGTTTGGATTTAAACAGGAAACATTCGATAAAAAAGGAAAATATTATTCAGCTAGACCATTACCGTTTTACGTTACTAATCTCTTTCTAAGGTGTAACTTACATCAAAATACTCTTTACAACAGTAAACACTCAGATATTTTATGTTCTATACCTGTTTACGATGGTGACCAGATTAAACTTCAAAGATTTGTTCCCGACCACACACGAAGAGTAGACAAAGCAACAAATCACCTAACATTCCAGATAACTTACAAAAATGGAAAAGTAGTAAATTTTAGAGGGTGTAAATTAATGTTTCATTTTACTCTTGAAATCTATTAAGTAAACACCGAAGGAAAATGTCTAACCAACTCGATTTCTTCATAGATCAACCAGAATGTGAAGAAGCTACATTTGAATTCTACTTAGAGCATTACCATTTCATAAAATCTATTACCGTAAAGAGTATTATGTTTTACAACTCCTGGTTTAATGGTGATTTTTTCGAGAGTAAAATTTCACTAATGAATCTTGCTAAAGCTGGTAAAACCATTAACTGGGAAGAAATACTATTGGACAGGCATTATAGTTTATCAGATTTTTGTCATTACCATAATAAATACTTAGAAAAGAGAGGTCGTGATGATGTAAAATTTCACTGTGAGAACAACTATCTAGTAATTGAACTTCTCGAGGACACAAAATTTGAATTATGGGGGTATGACCCAAAAGATGATATAGAATACAGAATAAGAAAAGAGTGGTTTGGGTTTAAACAAAATGACTTCGGTAGAAAAGGTAAATACTATTCAACCAAACCATTACTATTTTATGTTACAGATATCTTCCTCAGATGTAACCTAGTTAATCAGGAACATACTTTTTATAACGGGAAACATTCAGATATTTTATGTTCTATACCAGTTGATGATGGCGATCAGATTAAACTTCAGAGATATGAGCCCGGTAGTAACGAAAGAAGAGTAGATAAAGCAACTAATCATTTGAAATTTCAGATAACAGATGAAAATGGAAAGGTAGTAAATTTTAGAGGGAGTTCAGTATTAATCCATTTTACTCTTGAAACTATAGAACTTCCACTACATAAATAGCAATGGGAAACTCAGATTCAAGTATACATTCAAATACACATCTAACTTCGCTTAGTCAATATGATAAATTTTATGGAACCATGTTTGATACTGCTGGTCCAGTGAAAAAATCACATAAAGATTTAGGTGTACTTAAACTTTTACCCCCTGATGACAAACTTAGAAAATATATAGAACAAAAACAAGCAGAAGTATTCAAACAACTAAATCTTAGAAAAAATCCATTTCAAATACTTGATTATTACCAGGTACCAGCTGATGATCCAAGAAGAAAAAGATTAGAAAAATTAGAACAAACTTTGGAGGAAAACCTAAAATACACAGGTAAACTAGCAAAAGAAATGGAAGAGAAACTAGAACAACAAAAAGGAACGAAACCAACAGAAACAGAAGTTAAAGAAGTAGTAGATATTTTGCATAAACCTTTTGATTTTTTTAACTTTAAAGTTTATGTTACAGACGGCGGTAGCAGTGGCGGTAGCGGCTCAAAATTTTTTAAAGTTAGTTTACCAGATATTATTCCAAAAAGTATCAATTTTAAAAACAAAGAAGATGTAATACGATTTGAAAGACAACCACTTAAGATTTATCAAAATCAGTTTAACATGGCTGTTTGGTGCGTAACAGCTGGGTGTGGTATATCGTTATATGACGTGAATTTTAAAGGAGCATTAGGAAATTTAGGATTAACAGTTTATAGATTTCATTTATATTACCAAATTAGAAAAATTTTCAAATTTTTAGCAGTTCCATTACCAACTGATGATGCTTTTAACGAAGTTAACAATCCTATAAACATGACGAATTATGCAAGACTAAAGATAGAATTTAACATTAGTGACCATCAAGAGTTTTACATAGATGAACCTTGGCCACATGATTATAACCCACATTACAATTTTTGGGCTGGAATTCCCAAGTATAACAAAAAGACTTTAATTCATCTTGACGATGATCAATTTAAAAATTTTAAGGGACAAGAATTTGCATATATGTTCACAAAAGATTGGGATGATGATAAGGCAGATGCATTAACAGATAATATTGGACTTACATATGATTTCGACAACCCATTTCACAAAACACCATTTGATAAATTAAAAAAGAAGTTAACTTTTGATGTTTTAAAATAACCAGATTATCCGCGATATATGAAATTCATACCAACTACATATAGTTCGCTAACTACAGCTGGAATTGTAAGGTTAAACGACTCGATTAGAGCATTTGTTGTTTGTGTTTTAGAAGCACAAACTGGAGCAAGATCATCAATCATTGGTAACTCCTCAGCCTCACTAATTGCACAAAAGCATTTTCTCCAAGTACTGGAGAAGAAAATCGATGAAAAAATCGATACTTCAGCTTCTATTGATGCCTATCAGACTATAGTAAGTGGCGCAAAAATCAGATTAGATTATGTTATTGGTCCGGGACTTTACATAATTAGCTCGGATATGCTTTTAAACCAGGGGGTAATAGATACTTACAACGATAAAACCAAGGTAGCAAACAGTGGTATGACACCAGGGAAAAATGATATAAATAAAGAAAAAAACAGAGCGCCACCATTAATGGAAGGAGAATCAGTTAAAACACAGAGAACTAAAGTGAATGATGAAGTGAAAGACGAAGTGAAAAAATCGAAACCTAAGAAAACTGACACTGCTGCTCAAACACCAACTGAAAAAACCAAAGTGAAAACTCGTGAAGCGGCGGCAACTGACCACGAAAATATGAAATTCATTATATTTACTGTAACAGGTGCATTAGTTGGGTTAGCTCTTCTTTTAAGGTAATTAAATGGATTACGATCCCGTAGAGATGGATATGCCAGAGTACTCTAGAATTCCTGAGGAAACCCCCGTGGGAACAGAAGATACAAGTTTTACATATGATACTAATACACAGTATAACACTGATGGTGTAAATTTAGAAGAAGATGATAATTTTGATGTAACACCAGAATACTTTAAAGAATTTGATTTAGAATCAGAAACCAATAAAAAAATTAAGGCAATAAAAAACGGAATCAAAAATTCGAAATGGATGTATAATCATACAGAAATGGGTTTATATTCGTTATCCCAAAAAACATTTTTAATAGGAGATAATTTATATTTCAAGGCAGAAGCAATACCAAATTTTTACAAGAAATTAATAAAAGATTTAGATTTTAAGGATTCACTAAAAAAAGGGGTTACTTGTTACGGTTAAAGATGATTATGGTCATTTAAAAGGTTATGCTGTACGTTTAACCCAAAAAGGTGGTATGTTTTATGCACCGTCTACTATGGGCAGTAGATATACTCCAGATGTTTTAGATGAATTTACCAAACTTATTAATACTCCTGGCAAATTATTCGATGAAGATGCTATAGCAGAACGACCAGGTTTTACTCAATATTACCCGGTAGTAACACACACAGACCCAATGGATGGCGAACCTTCTACTCGTCAAACACAACTGCAGCAAATAAGCCCAGAAACACAAAAATTTATAGATGATTTACTGAAAAGTGAAAAACCAATTAAACGACTTGAAGATGCTACTGAAAAAGAACTGATAGATTCTGGCTTTGACGAATTAGCTTTAAGAGAACGGAGAGGTATGATAACTGCAACTTTTGAACTTGCTAAACTTCGACAACAATATTATCTGAGGGTAGAAGAATTAGAGAATGGAGTTAAAGAATTAGATGATAGATTGAAAGATTTAAACAGGCAATATGAGAAAGCTGATGCCGATCATTCTGGTGAAAGAGATGAATTACTAAAACAAATAAAAAAATTGAAAGATGAAAAAGATGAAAAAGATAAGGAACTTAAACCTGTGAGAAAGACAGACTGGGAAGCAAGTATTGCTCAAGAATCACAGGGTAAAAGGTTGAAAAGATTATTCGTTGACATTGTTAAAAATAATTCTAAATTACCATTAAAAGTTAGACTTCAGATACTTTTTAAATTGGAGGGAGTAACTATCAGTTCTATAGTTACCGCAGTTGTAATGACGTTAAGCACTATTGGGTTATCCATTGGTTTAGCCCTTGGTTTGACTGGTAAACAAGCTATATCACCACCAAAACCAAAACCTAAGCCACATCCACAACCTGGGCCAGATCCACAACCCGGTCCACAACCAAATCAAAAACCACCAGGCGATGACTCCAACCCAGTAAAACAAGGTCTTAAGAAATTTGGAGAATGGTTAAAAGAATTAGCTAAGAAATCTATGGCCGCTTTACCAGCCATAATCGGTTCAATAGTTTCATTTATCGTAAAATCAGCTGCTGCTGCTGTTGGATTTTTAGCAGAGCATATGATTATCCTTATAATCATTATCGTTAGTTCTATAATTTATGGACTCGTTGAAGGGGTTCGTTACGTTAAAAAATCTGTTAAATAAATGGCAACAGGAAAGATACTGAATACAGTTAGGGGTAATAGAATTCCACTCGGTTTAAAAGCTGAAAGGCATCACCATGTTATTACTAATAATCCTTCATCAGCAAACCCAAAAGAAACATTGTACATAAGAGTTCCAAGATTAACAGAAAATACTTTATTTGTACCAGATTCATTCTATTTATCCGCTGATGTTGATCTTTCAGGTCATGGAAGTAATTATGTTGTTAATAATATCGGTAGAAATCTTATCTCGAAACTGGTTGTAAAATGGGGAACAGAAGCAATATTTCAACTTGATAATTATAATTTATATTCCACTTTTAAAGACTTATGGTTAACAGAAAAAGAAAGAGATAATTTAGTATTTCAAGGTATTCAAGCTAAGCAATTAAGACAATTAAGATCAGGTGTTGCCGAAGCACATGTTCAAGGAGAAACAAATGCACAAAAAACACTTAAGACCGTATTTGATAAGAAATACAAAATTCCCTTAGATTTTGAGTTAATGTCTACTCATGCTCCGTTTTATAAATTTCCTATTAGGGAAGATATTTTTGAAATAACTTTAGCACCTAAAGAGGATATAATTGTTAGTGGTAATGTTGCGAATATGAATTATAAGTTAGAAAATATATGTTTAGAATATGATACAGTAATAAATGAAACATTAGCTAACCAGTTAAGCGCTAATTATAAGGCAGGTTTTTCCATTCTCTACGATTGGGTTGATCATTTTAAAACCGTTAGTGTTGCAGCAGCTGATACTTTGATCAATGAAAATATCAACTTTCCTAGAAGGTCGATAAAAGGTGTACTATTGTTATTTATTTCAGATTATGTCGACGGTACAAGGGATTCTGAGAAATTCGAAAATCCCGGGATAACTAAGGTTAAGGTCACAATAGAAGGTTTGGCAAATAAAGTTTTTCCTGAGGGTATGAGAACACTCGATCAATGGATAGAAATTAAAAAACATTTCATGAGTGAGAATGCTAAAAAGACTGATGATTGTTATATGACTTTAGAAAAATATTACGGTGATGAAGATCATTACGGTTTATGGATTGATTTGAGAACTACCGAAGACAATACCTTACACGGTTCTGGTAAAAAATTACAAAACACTAAAGATGGAATACAGTTATCGATTACGAAAACATCTGGGAAAGGGCCGTATAAAATGCATATTTTCATTGTTGCTGACGCACAAGTGAATATAAATAACCAACAACTAGCTAGTCTTCAGCACTGAGTTTTTTCTACTAAATAAATGAAGATGGGTAAAAAAGATATTGTGAACACTTTATGGCGTAGTACCTTATTAGCTGGAACAACAATTGCTTATTCTTACGTACTTAAGAGATTTTTGAGAATTAACATTGGAGCTCCTAGTCAAGCCGGTATAGAAGAAATTTTAAAACTCGGTGGGGTTGTTGCAGCTAGTAATATGAGTTTAGATTATTTATACCAACAGGGAATTATTCCACCTGACATAATGAAATAAGAAAATTGAATAATTTTGTTTACTAAATAAATACATGTACAGAATAATGAATTGCGAAGCATCAACAAAGTTGAATAATAAACAAAGTAAAGAATTAAAATTAATTGAAACTATTGACATCCTGAAAGGCAATTATACGATCGTTAACACGATGTGCAGAGGAGACAAACTATGTTGTGGAAAGAGTAAACCGCTTGAAGAGTTTTCTCCTTCTGCTTTAAAATGTATTTGTAAAAAATGTTCTAAAAAAATTATGGAAATAAATAGGCAAAATAAAATAGATAATAATGAAGATAAATATATTATTGAGAAAATAAGAGGATGTTTTCCAAGAGTAGGAATATTTTCAGCTGTTTTAAAATGTACTGAGAATTTTTTTTGTGATTGGGTTAAATCTCAAAGTGTTAATCCGTTTAATGAGCACTTTGATCATGTTATTCCAATTCACTTTTTTAAACAATTTTCTAACGCTTCTTTATTTTTATTAATCAGAGATAGTTGGATAAATATTATGCCTTTAAACGAAACAGAAAATCTTTAAAAAGGTACAAAAGTAAATTTTAAATTATTTCAAAATCAGTTAGATAAAGCTAAAAAATTTATTGATAATTATGAGTGGACAGAGCCCGACTTAAAAATCGAAATGCTTACATATTTTAATTCAATTCAAACTTTTTTCACTCAATTAAATGGCGGCGATGTTTGGTGGCGCAATAGTTAATGCCTTTAGTTTTGCTGGCGCTGGTTATCTGTTTAGAATGTTTGATAAAGATGGTTATGCAGCTGAAATGAAACGACATAATGAAGCTATGGAAAAAGAACAGAAAGAGAGAGATGAATGGAATAAACGTAGACAACAATTGGTAGATTTTACTAATAGAGAAATGGCGAAAAAAAATGATGCAATTCGTTTTTTCCAGAATGAAGATTACTATCTGCGTTTATACACAGATGCATGGAACGCGCAACAACCAGAAAATAAAATACAAATCCAAAAAAAACCACAATTAAGTGATTATTATACTCCTAGTAAGGAGATGAAGAATTATGAGTATTTAGCTATTGTTATTGGTGTAGTTGGAATTGGTTTAGTTATTTTTTGGTGGTGGTTTTAGATTGGTATATATTGTAAACAAAATTAAAGTTAGTAAGTATTTTACACTTTTCTTCTTCGTTTGTAAAATAATATTGATTAATAAAATTATAAGCTTTATCTAATTGAATGTAAAATAAATTTAAGTCTATTTTATCTCTTTTCTCTCTATTTTCTTTCTTACTTATCGGGTTGATGTTAATCCAATTCCAACATACAGTACAGGCCAAAATTAAAGTCCACTTGCTGTGCACGTGCCACGTGAACGCTGCGCGCGGGCCACCCACCGACGGCGCGTCGTACGTGCACGTCACACACACAGCGTCTTCTACAAGCTGTGCATGGGCCATGCACGGGACATGCGCCGACTGCGCAGTGCACAAATCATGCCGTGCGCCGTAAGCGCACGTGTCAGGCACCGACTGTGCAGTGGCTCAAGGGGCATTTCAGAATGGTATTTTTGTGACACTGCCGCCTTTTTTGTTGATTCTTTGCCGGGGAGCTGAAGCTGCAGCATCGGAATGACTGGAGACATGGGAGAGGATACACAACTCGTGTCTCAGCGCCGCCTACACGGCTAAATGTGCATGCGCAGTAGAGATCGTTCCCCTCGACAAAGCCATTCCGTTAGGCCTACCGGTACCTACCTGTGCCGAAAAACACCGAAGTTGTGACCTCTGATGTTGTTAAATATGAGAACGGATGGGGGGGAATGTCCTCTGGGTACAGTAGTCCTGCTGTGTATTCCTCATTTCGCATTGCTTCATAGGCCTAAGAGGGAGCACGCAGAAGAAAACGTCGCCAAAACACCCAACAGACTGATGCCACGGCGGCCTATGATTGACAGCTGTCATCTCTGAGGTGTTTATCATAACACGTGTTCAGTCACAAAAGCATGCTATAAACACGCACAAACATCAGTTTTACTCAATATTTTTCATTCCTTTATAGTAAACGAAATATGTGCTATTTTTTAAAGTGTAGATCACAATATTTTTTGACCATTTTTAAAAAAATTATGCAAAATAATCTGAAACTCCGCCCACCAGCGATCCAAATACGGTAACGGAAGGAAGTGATGTGGCCTAGCGACGAACCTTGTAAACACGGTCGTAACTTGTCATGATTAAACCCAAATTTTGGTCTGGTCCTGTTTGTAAGTTCGTTAGTTGGTAAAAATGTGGCATGTGTTTTGTTTCCTGCATAGGAAGGGACGGCAAGTGCCCTAATATTTTGTTTTTGACCAACGTTTCACCACATTTCATCACGATTCTATGGGTTTTTCCCGGGGGTTTTTCGCCGTCATGTTGATGTTCGCGGATGTAAACATCAAAATCGGTCCACAATCCTTGCTGTAAAACATCGTTTTTCCACCAAAGTTAGTCAATTTTTTAACTGTCAACCAGAGATGAATACCTGATATTTTAAAGACAAGCCTTGATTCATGAAAACTATCAAACCCTCGTCGATAAGATGAGATTGTTGTGAGAATCTCAGTGTGACTGTTTGGGCGAAGCCTGCACCATGTGCACACAGTGATAGGCCGACATGGGGTGTGCGGGGGAATATCGCCCAAAAAATGGAAATCTATCCCGTGGCGTGTACTGCGCACGTACTGTGCACTTAACACACAGTGTACTTTACTGCGCTGCGTGCCTCCCTCGCGCGGCCCTTGCGTCGGAGGCGCGAGGGACTGTGTGGACGGCGCGCAGGGTAGAATCTCATGCATTGCGTGAGACGTGGACGCCCCGCGCGCGTGATACGCAGCGCGGTGGACTTTAATTATGGACTGTACTGTAAATGAGGTTCATCCTTAAAATGCGCTACTGGTAATACGTGATCTAATTCTTCAACTTCAACTTGCCCGTCTCTTTGATATTGTAACCATTTGTTAAAAAATTTATTTGTACAACCAAGATAATCTTTAACAAAACCTAAACTGCATCCCCTACTTAAACTATTTCTCATTTTTTGTTGTTCATAAAATGTAGGGTCTTTGTATTTTTTATTCATGTTTTCACGTGAATTTTGTCTATTACAATCTATACAATAACTTTGTAAACCATCTTTGACTTACAATTTTTGTAAAAACTTTCACTTGGTTGATATATTTTACATTTTGAACATTTTTTAAAAGTAAAGTCGGTTATAAATTTTATAAATTTTTCTTTAACTTTTTCCTGGTCACTATCACCGTTTAGAATAATTACATTAGAGGGTAAATAGTTTTGATGATTTATAAATAGATTTTCATGATAATCGTGTTATTTAGTTAGATAATCCTGAGAAACGTTTTGTTCTTCTGGTCTTCCTCTTTCTATCATTCTTTTGTAACATTTCTCTGGTTTAGTTCTTAGATAAATTATGTAATCAGGTTTAGTTATCAGTTTTTCATTTTGTATAAATTTCTCTAAAATATAATTATAATCAGTATCACTTAAATCACCTTTATGGTGTGCCATTTTCGAAAATATAAATTGTGATGAATATATACTTCTTTCCATTATTTTAAGATCATCAGTTATAAAATTGTGATTATCTAGTAATGTTTCTTGCGTCATTAACTCAAATTCTTTGATATATTTTTTAGGATCTTTATAGATTAATTCTAACATGTTGACTCCATTCCAGTTTTTCCATCTTTCTATTGGCTCTGGTAATACTAGGAGGTTGGGAAGTCGACCTAACGAGCCCACTAATGTACTTTTTCCTGATGCTATGTTTCCTTCTATAGTGACTGTTCGCCCCATTTATTTAGTAAAAATTTTTTTTAGTAATTTTTTTTGTAATCTTAGTAGGTTGAGTGTAAAAATTCCAAATACTCTAATTCATCAAATTCTTCCTCATTTAACTGTGAAATGGATTCTTGATGGGAATCACAACAGGGACAATAAACCGAAGATTCTGGATCTGTAGAATCAATATCTGCCCTGCAATAAGGACATCGAACTAGTTTTAAAAAACAACTAATGCAACAATTTTCATGTTTACAGGGATAAAAAGTTATATTTGGTAAATTGGTATAACATACAACACACAGATCATCTTCCTCTTCTATAAATAAATTTCTTATATCATAAAGTGCAGACTCAACTGTATCTTCATGCATCATACGTTCCATAAACATCATTGGTGCATGAGATTCTTGTAGTCGTCTAACATTTTCAAGTAATATTTGGTTTTGGTTGGCTTCCATTTATATAACAAAAAAATTTATTGAACTTTGTTCACGCTATGCGATTTAAACTGAGTTTGGGTCACTATAATCTATAAAAGCTTCGTAATAAGTACCAAATGGGATAGTAGTTTTACCATCACCTAAAATAAATCTTTTATCATCGAATGGATTTAAACTTCTTTTATTTATTTCCTCAACGTACATGTTATGCTTTTCTGACCTTAGTGTACGCATATCATGGCTAAACTTTTTCTTATCAAATAATGAAGTAAAATAATCTCCAAATGTTATGTGTTTTTTAACTACATGTTTACTTATTCCTTTTAGTTTTTTAGCTTCCTCATTTTTCTGTTTTATAAGCGTACATCTTACTTCTCAAAGCTATAAATTCTGTCATTTCTTCACCAGCTAATTCGTCTTTAAAATAACCAGGAACTTTCTTTTTACTTGTATCATACAGTGGGTGATCCTTAGGATAATTGCTAAAATCGAAATGATCTTTAAGATTGGTTAAATCTTTTGTGAGATCATCGGTTTTCAGCTTTAGTACGAATGAGTCAGTATCTTCGTAGAGTAATTCTATGTTTTTTCTCCGAAATATGGTTGTAAAGTTTCATAATAGAATTTATACATTAATAATTCTGATAATTCTAAAACTGTTGCTCCTATGAAAATAGGTTTATCAAATCTTATCGATGTTTTTCGCATTAGGATTGCGCATAAATCTTCATCAAATATAATCTTTGAATCAAACTTTGGACTTGTTTGAAGTTTTAAAGCTCTGTCATTATCATTAACTAATTCCACATCTTTCCTATTTCTGATATTTTCGCAGGTTTTTCCATAAAATGCATTGTTCATTAATTTAAAATAATCTTTTTCAAAATCTGTTGTTGCTTTCATTCTTTGTTTAGTATTATGATCGATTTATGCTGAAAGCCATTGTCTTTGTTCAAATTCTATGATGTAGTGAACTTTCTTTAGAATCATTCCCTGTTGTAAATAGAATTGTAGATTTCGATAATGTACTATATAATTTAATTTATCTTTTTGGGTTAGAATTAATTTATTTACTTTTGGTCTTTTTTCACACTTTGCGGTTTCACTATCCCATAATAATTCTTTTTGATAAGAACTTAATTCATCATCGGGAATAAATAGTGATTCCGGGCAATATGAAAAATTTATAGATTTAAATTTAATTGTTACTGGGTATTCTAGATCTACCTCAAAATAATATCCTGTGGGAGAATCTTCGGGAATACTTAAAATCTGTTCTTTTGTCACTTCAAAATCAGCGGTATATTTTTTAAAATTCTTTTCGGGGAGATATTGCATCATCGCCCATCCATATAAATTGTTTGCGTCTACATATAATAGTTTATGATTTTCATCAGCTTTAACATATCTGGTTCCCATTCTCCAGATATTCCACCTCTAATAGTTTTTTCAAATGTTAATAATGTATCGTAATCTGTTAATAAATCTAAGTTTATATCTGTATATTTTAAACCAGCTTGCCAAGTTAATCCGGGGCAAGAATAACAGTGACAAGGATCAATTTCAAAATATTTTAGATTAACAGCTCTAAATCTCTCAAATAAATCTGCTAATAATAATACATCTGATTTTAGGTATAAGTCTATAAATTCTCCGTGATTGGCGCATTTGAAGTGATCCCATGTTTTTTTAGCACTTTCATATACCTCAATTGGTTGCATTTCATTTTTAAGATCGTCGAAAAACATTTCTGGAGTTAATTTTGTTTCGTTGTAACTTTCGAAAGAATCATAAAATGAGTAAGGTACAGCACCTTTTTTCCTTAATAATTTAAAATCCTCTTCGTTTGGGTAATAATATCTTGTTATCTTAAAATCATCATCAACCATAGATTTAGTACAATTATCTAAACTTCCTTGTAAAAATCTGTAGGAGTCTAAAAATCTTAAACAACCGAATTGGAATGAAATATAACATTTTGCAGTTTTAGCTAATATTTTCATTTCTTTTTCTGTCTTTTTAGTTAGTGTTTTAACGAATAAATGTGCGTCATAGTTACTGAGATTATGGAAAAATATTGGAACAAAGTTTATGTTTCTGGCTTTAAAGTTACATTGATTATGAGCGGCTCCTCTAAATTTTCCATTGTAATGATCATGATCTCTAACCATTTTTCCATAAGGTTTACCTTTACAATAATAACATTCGTTCGCATTTCTAAATTCCTCATTTTCTTCTGGTGTTAATTCATTTCGATTTTTGTATTCAAAAGATTTCCAAATCCTTTTTCTATTGTAATCAACCAATCACAAAACTGTTCTACAACATCTGGCCCTCTATGACATAAATATTCACTTTTGTATAAATTTTGGTAATCTGAATGTACATAACACCCTACAGCAGATGCAATTTGTGATTTTAATTTTTTAGTCTTCAGTTCATCAGGTTCTTCAAGTGTACACCCAGGTTTATCAGTTTCACAATTAATACTTTCAAAATCCGCATAAATTACAAATGCATCAGGGGCACAGTCCGCGTGAGCTACTGCGAAACTAATGTATTAGGCCAGCCCTGCATACCACGATATATAAATACACACAGCACACCTGGATGACCTAATTTCTGTCCGCAGTGAAGTACACCTGACTGCGGACAAGATTTTGCAGTAGCTCATGCGATGTGTGTCCCTAATGGGTACTTTATTTTTAAAATTATAATTTTTAAATTTTAGTGTTGAGTCAATCGGCATTTTTACTTCACAGTAATCATGTTCACCATATTTCTTTTTGTGCTCTATTAATGTTTCTATTCTTTCAAAAGCGTTCATACATCGCCTGCATAAATGTTTAGTATTTTTATTATCTGTTCTAAAGAAAAGGTTAATATTTTTTAAATACATATAATGCTCCTGGTAGTACAAAATATCAATTACATCATCGTCGTCGAAATTTTTAGAAAGATATAACGGTTCTAAAGAATAGTCTAAAATTTAAGTTGAGTTAATTTTTCGCACACTTCGAGTTTCCAATCCGAAAACATTAATTTTTAAATTATTTTCTTTTTCGATATTTGGAATATCTTTTATCATAACGGGGAATTTATCAATTTTTATTTCATTTTGATACTTTTTATAAGAATATATACTACTAACATTATTTTGAGGAGGAAATTTAGCCGCTAATAAAGCCCATAGAAAACATTTCTCGTCATCAGTTTTTACATTTATAATTGCATCGGTTTTAAAAGGAAGTTGAATAAAGTGACCACCTTTTGTCTCTTTCATCCCTGCAACCCAAATATCCATGTATTTTATTTGATCTAGTGATAAACCACTTCCATTAAAATATCTTTCATCAATTTGTAATTTTATGTAATCTAAAGATTTATTTAACATTTCTCTTCCTTGTTGTTGTGTACCAAGCACTACTTCAAAGGGTGATTGGATACTATGTTTAACGAAATTATTTTCTTTTAAGAATTGAACCTCGCATGATAAGCTTATTTTAAACCGCTTATTTTTAATGTTTGATAAAAGTTGAATAAATTTATCTTGGTATTCTCTTACATCTTTTGCCTTTTTATCATTTCTTAACTGCATTGAAACTGCTGGTTTTCCAAATTGTTTAATGAATCTGAGTTCAGTTATAGGTTCTTCAAATTCCAAACGAGTTAAATTATTATTTTTTGATGTTTTTTGGGATGTTTTTTCCGTAGATTCCTCTAGAGTGTATTTTGGTAATTCTTCAAATAATTCTTTAGTTTCTTCTTGTTTTGGATTAATTCCTGGTAATTCCTCGAATAATTTTCTAGTTTCCTGTAGAGCTGCGCGTCTGTCTTGCTCTCTTAAAATATCTCTTCGAATTTTTGGTGTGTAAAGATCAATATTACTTTTTACATTATTTTTATGTACTTTTGAGTCAAGATGATTTTTCCAAGTGCGATTTTTTATTAATTTTTTACAGAGTTCGCAATATCTAGTATTTTCTTCATATGGGATTACTCTTCCTTGTTGATCTAATTCTAGCACAGGTGTATCCGGAATTATAGTTCTTACTGGTGGCGTAGTAGGATTTTTTCTAATGTCAACGAGATTTTCGTTTATATAAGGTTGTGATTTTTTAACTTCATACAAGCTATGCTTCTTAGTCCAATTTTGTAAATGTTTTTTAGTTTTATTATGTCTTGCAAGATTTGAAGGTGTAACATCTGTATTACACACTTCACAATGAGTTTTATTTATCGTAGTGGTTGATTGTGGTCCCCCTGAGTGAACTGGAGCTGGTTGAGGTATAGGTAAAGGTCGAATAGGCCGAATAGGTGTAGGCCGAATTAATGATGGTGTTGGTTGTGGAAGGTTAGAAATTATAATTGGTTGTCTATCTGTAATTTCATCCTCCAAAAGATTATGCATATAATCGTTAGGGACACTGGAATCCAGGTCTTTAAAAAATCTATCCATTATAAATCGCTTGTCCGTTTTCTTCTCCATCTATTTAATTAAGTTTTTTTATGTCTGGAACTGGTGTCCATTCGTTAAATTTATCACTATATCCTTTCCATTTTACTAATCCGTATTTCTTTCCTTTAATTGTTTTATATCTGAGAATTTTTTCGATTTTGTATTCTAATTGTTCAGGATTGGGAACATAAGTTAATTCTTCTTCATAAAAATATCCATCAATTAGTTCATTCTGGTAATCTTCAAGTTGGTAAACAATTGGGTTAGTGAAAATAATTTGTTTTATTTTAAATACTTCTTCAGTAAAATTAGGAAGATAACCTTTAGCAAAAATAGTTTTATATTTGGAAATTCTTACACCGTCCCCAATTTTAAATTTAGGGTCACCAAATTCATGTGTTAAGTGAGCGCCATAAAGGTTTAACCATACTGCTCCTTCATTTTCCTCTTTCCTTGCATCTACTGGTTTCATTCCGATCGATGTGTGAAATGTATTATTATAGCCTTTCACTAAATCTGGTAAAATATGTAACCGTTTGTCTGTCTCTTTTGCTGTAAAATATTTCCACATTCTTGTTTTTAAAGTACGGTTAAATCTCTCAACAACCGCAGCCTTTTTGTCCGAGTACGAGGAAAACCATTCTATGTCATTTTTCTCTAAAAGATCTTTTAAATGTTTGTTATAAAATTCTTTACCGTCATCGAATTGAATTTTCTCAGGTTTCGATTCGTTAAAAATAGTTTTGAATAAATCTTTCACCTCTTCACCTCTTTTACTCTTTAAAGCTAGAGCCCAAGCGTATCTACTGAATAAATCTATCACAGGTAAGATATATTTATAATTTTTATTATTTTTCTCATAAGCTTGCATATCGACTAAATCCGCTTGCCATTGTTGATCTATGTAAGAGACCATCGTTTTTCTGAATAAAAATTTTTTATGAACCGGTTTATGTAATTGATAAGTCGGTAAATTATCTAAAAATTCTTTTAATTCTTTGTACTTGATAAGTTTATTGTCAGATTTTACTTTTTTCCAAATTTTAGCGATATTTGTATAAGCTATGGAACTTTCCGGATTGAAATATAGATTTCTAAGATATTGTTCTGTTTCCATTTATTTATTTTCGAGAGATTTTCGAAGTAAGTAGTGTAAAATAGGGGAGATTTTTAGGGTTTTTAGCCGAAATTTGCGCTTAATCTTCCCCGTCTATCTGAGTCCTTTCAGTTTCCTAATACTCTCGCGTTTTCTTAAAGGGGACCTGTTCACTTTCGGACAAATTAGACAAAATTTAATGAGGGAATTTTTACTGAGAGTTTGGTTGGATGTTGGTGCATGGTGGTGTCCCATCATGCCTCAGCACGAATTGAGATAAAGGGGGCACTGCAATCGCTTTCGTGAAAATCGGTTTTTACTGTCGTTGAGCCCCATGGATCAATATTTTTTGAAAATTCCTTCGCAGTGCCTTACCTACAAAACGTTTGGCGCAAAACTAAAATAATAAATGGCGCTGCTGAGATATTAGTACCTTTACGTTTTTGGTTCTGAATGGGCTAACATATTGACCTAATTATTGTACATTGATCAATTTACGCATGTCTGTGCATGCTTAAACTCCCTACGCAGTTGTGAGTCGCGCCCCTTCGATTTACTCGCTCTCCACAACTGCTTAACTTGGATGTGTTCGCCGCGGTTGGTCAACAGATGGCGTCAGGGCATGGCGCGAATTTTACAGCCTATCAGCACGCTGCTTTCAGAACTCTTTGGCCCGTTGGCAACGGATATTCTTGTGCTACCATGGCTACGAACCGCTCGGCCAATGAAAAAGTGTCTCAGGCCAGCTTGGTTACCGGTTGCTCGGTGCTCTCATTGGTCGACTCGCTCAGCGCCATCTGTTGACCAACCGCGGCGAACACATCCAAGTTAAGCAGTTGTGGAGAGCGGTAAACCGAACGGGGCGCGATACACAACTGCGTAGAGAGTTTAGTGCATGCTCAGACCACATGTTTCGAAAACGAGAGGGTCCGAGCATGTTCAGACCGTCTCTCGTTTAAATTTTGTATGTCATGACGCCATCAGATTATGCAAACTGGTTATCTCCACTAGGTTAGGATGGCGCCACTAGTTTTGCCATTCATTAGGAAGTGAAGGATGGAAGGGCTAGGAAGTCCAAGCATTCTACTGACAAAATGGGGGAAGGGGCCAATGCGGCAAATTGCATTACGTAGCCTACGGAAGCACAGACATGTGAAGATGATCAATGTACAAGAACCCATTCAGAACTTATGACCAGAAACGTAAAAGTATTGATATATCAGCAGCGCCACCTATCATTTTAGTTTTGCACAAAACGTTTTGTAGATACATCCTCGTACTAAGGCACTGCGAAGGAATTTAAAAAAAATATTGACCCATGGGGCTCAACGATAGTAAAAACCGATTTTCACGAAAGCGAATGCAGCGCCCCCTTTATCTATTCGTGCTGAGGCATGATGGGACACCACCATGCACCAACATCCAATCAAACTCACAGTAAAAATTCTCTCATTAAATTTTGTCTAATTTGTCCGAAAGTGAACAGGTCCCCTTTAAGAAAACGCGAGCGCCACCAGTTGTCTTCGCGTCGTATAATGTCTTCGTGTTGTATGATGTCTTCGTGTCGTATGGTGTCTTCGCGTCGCGTGCATAGGTGTGGATGTCCTTGTTTTGAAAGATACGATGTCTTTATTTCAAATTACAATGTCTTTATTTTAGTACATAATGTCTTCGTTTTAATACATAACGTTCTCGTTCCAACTGTCCTTGTTTTCGCCTCAACGTCCTTTTTTTGCGGTAATAACCGCCCATACATGCATGTCAAATTTCGGCCTGATTTGACTTCAAACATGGCCACCAGGTGGTGTAACCCAAAAATCATCAAAGTGCTGTAACTCAGGAACGCCTTAACCCAAAGTGCTCCAATGTGCTATGTGGCCCCCTGCAGATGACCTTTATGTCCATGTGAAGTTTCGGCCCGATTGGATATCCAATATGGCCACCAGGTGGCGTAACCCGAAAATAATCAAAGTGCTGTAACTCAGGAACGACTTGCCCCAAAGCGCTCCAATGTGCTACGTGGCCCCCTGCAGATGACCTTTATGTGCATGTGAAGTTCCAGCCTGATCAGACATCCAATATGGCCGCCAGGTGGCATTACCCAAAAATCATCAAAGTCCTACCTGGGAATGACTTGACCCAGATTGCTCATAACTGAATATGTACATGTACCTCCCTCTGTCATTAGACTATTATGTCCAACCCAGTGAGCACATGGTCCATGGACCATTTCATTGGATACTCGACTTTATGCGGGTGATCCATCGACTTTACGACGATTTTACGATTAGTATGGGACTAGTTTACGAAGGGTTACGACAAATTTTCAAAGGTCGGTGGATTAGCTTTGCCTTCACGATTCGTTTGCGACTCGTTCGTGACACTGATTTCTGTTTACGACTAGTTTGTGACAAGTGTTCGATGAGATCAAACACAATTTACATGTAAACATGATAAAGTGTGCTCCGTTGCAGGCGATTCGGCCAATCCACGTCCAGAATGACATCACGTGATTCTACGCCGTCTGATGTCATCTTCTGATGAGGTCGAAACAGGACCGATTTCGTATTTTTTAATGTATTTTTCGGGGATCCGCTTCAGCCTCGTTCCCAGTCATCGCGCACCTGCGCAATTCTGTGTAGGGAGAGTGCCTCTCCAAATATCGCGAGTTCCGCAGCGAGGGCGAAGGGAATCAGGCTGGATCAGCTTCAGTGTCATGTCACTTTTTACGACTCCCACGGCGTGTTTGCAATCCGTTCACGACTGCCGTCGTAAACTATCGCTGCATTATACAATAAGAGAAGAATTGTCACTTAGTCACCTTTAGAACCCGCCTGTCCAGCGGTGTTCTATAAGCAATTCTGATGATAATGTGACTCGATAGTCTCTCTTGTCTAAATGATTCTTGAAGGAGCCAGCGAGGATTAAGTATAAACTAGGAAAGGTGATCCCTTTCCGACCACCGCTGATGTTAGCCAAGGATGACGTATGGTTCCCGATCCGTGCATCGGGGAAGATAGCACAGATTCAAGTGCCAAAGGAAACACCCTTTAAGAATGTTGTTCTGTATGCTTACAAAGATGTTTACTTTGGAATAGAATACAAGACGTCTTTCTACAAAAAAATCACAGGTTGTGCGACATCTATTTACTTGGGTTACATGGTGTTTTATATTTCTATCCAACGGCAAAAAACATGTCTACTGTATCACGTTAAAAGGGGGACATTTGAAGGGAACGTCATTGTATCTAACAGAAATAAATGCCTTTCCAGAGGAGTAGACTTTGAAGTAACTATAGGAAATGAGGGAAAAGTCGTGGTATGGTGCCTTAGAAGAAGTTTCACCAGCGCCATCATTTATGACATCAATTTGTCAAACCAGACTGGTCGAGTTCATTTTGTCCTTACAAATGGAATCGTCGTCCTTTTGACGAGGCCACCAGGGGTTATCACCAGGGATGTTTATAGTTTTGATGGAATATACCTTCTTGCCTATCTTCTCATTGATGAATACCGGCTAACAAAATACTCGCCGAGGCAGTTCCTGAGGTACTGCCCTGGTCGTAGTGCCTTTTTAACTACTTTCAGTTCGTTTTCCAATATGTTGTTCGTGATTCGTATTCCGAGGCTTATTGCGGCCGGGATTACACGTATTTTTCACCCTATGGACGGTCTCGTAAAAAAGGGCTCTGGAAAAAAAACGTTTACAGAGAAAATTGCTACTTTTCACCCGAGTATCAACGATGGCGTTTGGACTCATTACTTATTCAACCCCACTGATGGTGCATTGTTTCATATTAAACGCTCTCCAAGGACGGCTCCAGGCATACGAGAGTATTTCGTTTCAGTTGAAGTTTACGATCGTGTGATATGAGACTTAAATGCTGATGCCAGGTCGCCCCCATGATTGCCTGAGCCAGGACGGAACAGTCCCATCAAGTGAAGAAATCATGGTCGGGTTGGAAAAAGTGAAATGTTGTGCGCTCTTCGTGGAACAGAGTCGGGTCGACTGCGAATGGATTACGCCTGTCGCGGTATTGCAGAGAAGTTGATCATGTTCAGCTCTTGCGATTCTTGATTTTTTTGATCGGTGACTGATGCCGATCGTCGCAGCTGAGACGTAACTGCAGTCACGTCACTGCATGATATCGGCGACTGATTTGTTCCAGGCGGTCATGACTCAGACCCACAGTGATCCGAAAAGTCAGTCGCCGCCTCTTCTGTGCCGTCGCAAGGTCGACCTGACATCAGCATAAAGGAAAAAGCGATAAATGGGAGTAAAACGCACTACATGGAAGTTTTCGCGGCCCCATTTCAAATTACAAATTTATGTAATTTAGTGAATTCGTCGACAGGTCTATTATTGTGTAGTTGACCGCGTGCTAAATGGTATCCAAGAGAGTGAAGCCATCACAGTCGTGTAAATGCAGAGATTATTATTATGGTTCCCGATCATCAAGATCGGGAACCATATTGTGGTTGGTCATGGTGTCTGTCTGTGTGTGTGTGTGTGTGTGTGTGTGTGTGTGTATCTGTGTATCTGTGTGTGTGTCCGGTCGGTCACGCCTTCATATCTTATCTCCTTCAACAGCTACAGCTCTGGTAACACATCCTACCCCTAGGTTTGTCAACCTGGGCAAGCCAATGAGCTAATCATTTTCAACATCAGATGCCTCCATCATGATGTAATCAACATATCAGACTTGATATTTTTTCCGTCACGCTTTTATCTGATGTTTGCACGATACGTAGTTCAATGTATCGAGGCCTAGTATTCAGCACACATTGACAAAACCTCGGGCAGAGCGTTAATGCATTCAAATAGAGCATAGTACGTTTTACACTACACTGACGTCGGCAAACGTCACAGTATTTGTGTAGCTTTACATCAGAGTGCATTGGTTCTAAGGTTGCGAAAAAAATATCAGCTTGGTTGTTCTCCAAAGGTCGAACGTTCTACGTACGTGTTTACAGTTATCGACAAATCGATCAATATCGTTATTGTTTCTGGTGTCTTTAGTTTCGAAATCATTTCAATGCATTTCTTTCTTCAATTTTTTTGACGCTAGTAGCGGTACCTCTAGCGGTGATCTGGCTATGGCGGTGCAAAAGTCTTGCATTACACACTATTTTCTGCCCTTTCTGTGGCAGAACGTTTTTTTTGGTCTTAACATGATCCACTGGTCACATGTTACGGTTTCGTGACGAAAAATTTATTATTCATGACGTGGTGGTAGTCTGAACAGGGGCTGTGTCAACCATTGCAATCAGGTCACGGCAAAGCTTCTAGGGAAAAACGTTTTTTCTCGCGTGCACGCGTAATTTCGGAGAGTTTTTTTGCCTCGCGAGGCGGAAAGCTCGCGTGTGCGCGCATTTTTCGGTGAGCTATCTGCTGAGCAAACGGCCTCGAATGACCTTTTGCTCAGCAGATAGCTCCAGTGTGCGGCTTTACACTTCACACACTTTTTGACGAAGAACTTGGCGATGGACGATTAGGTAAAAAAATTTCTGTTTCCTGTCCAGCAACTCAGCAGAAATTGATCCGAGCAGACGATCAACGAAATGGTCACAGCCAGAAATTGACCAATCAACGCGGGGTTACATTGTAGGCCTAGAAGTAGATCTTAAAAAACTCGCTTTTCTCCATTTATCATACCTAACATCGAGTAGAAAGGATCTAAAATATTCTGTTTGATACAGAAATAATTAAGAGAAAAATAATTTTCTATATCATAAGCCTGTCTTAGTGATTCTGCTTGTATTACTACGCCGATAGTGGAGTGGCTGCATTGAAATATCGTGCGAAATTACCCTCATATTTTCAGTACCCCCAAACCCTGAAATTATCATGGTCAACCCACGACGAAAACTTTATGGTTTGAAGCTTAGGTTAGGGTTAGGCTATGTTGTGTCCGAACCGTTCCTTCCAACGGAGGTTTTGGACTAATCGGTGAGCAAGGGCATCTCGCCATTTCTAATGGTAAATGCATTGCCCATGCATTACAGGTGCGTGACCAAATGATTGATTCAAAGCAGATGACAGTGCAGCAGACGATGTTGTTACGTCACCACGTAAACGACCGTCGGTGTTTGGTCGATGACGTCACCACCTCTGGGTCTGCACGGACTCCTCAGCGTGACGTCGTCCTATGACGTCATTAATATCGTGGCGTCATAATAAACTCTAAAATTCTTGATAACGGCCAAAAAACCGTTAAAAGATACATGTAATTCTGCGAAGCGTTTTTTAAAAACTAAATATTAAACAACACACTCCTTCATATTGGGAACATGGTTGTAGTACAATCACATTAGCTGAGATCGAAGTCACAGAGAATAAACCGGACAAAATTTGAGGACTTTCCTTTATATGTATCTAGATGTATCCTAATTAGATACACCTATGATAAAAATTTGGAGATGATCCAGTCATTAGTTCAGGAGTTATCGCACTTTTTGTTTTTGACCAACTGGAGGCCAAGCCAAGAATCAAATCGGACCGAAACTTGTTGTCATAGGTCATCTGACCCGGGGGTATATATATATCAAATTTCAGATCAATAGCCCAGCGGTTACGAAACGTGCCCTGCTAACGGACAACGACAACGACGACGGACGCTGCACCACGACAAAAGCTCACGGGTGAGCTAAAAACCAAATGCACGTAGTACACAGGTCCATTCGCCGACAACGTAGTTAGTCCCTGGGGTTTGAGAGTGGCGCGCACGGCGATGGTGGCGCCGCCTGTCGAGAATGAAATGGTCCATGGACCATGTGCTCACCGGGTTGGACATAACAGTCTAATGACAGAGGGATGAGCAATCTGGGTAAAGTCATTCCCAAGTAGGTGCACTTTGGGTCACGTTGTTCCTGAGTTACAGCACTTTGACGATTTTCGGTTTACGCCACCTGGCGGCCATATTGGATGTCCGATTGGGCCAGAACTTCACATGCACATAGGGATTCATCGCTGTAGTTCATCAGTCAATGTATCCATATCTCTGTCAATGTATCCTGATCTCTATCAATGTATCTGATCTATCAATGTATCCTGGTCTCTATCAATGTATCTGATCTATCAATGTAGCCTTGTCTCAATGTATCTGATCTCTGTCAATGTACCATTCATGTAGAAGTACCTAATCGGGAACCATACGACATTTACAATGTCATCTTGTTCCATATATGTAATTAGCACTAATATATCCAAGATGGCGGCGATCGATCATTTATTCAGACCACTTTGCTGGCATGACGAATTCGCTACATCTCAGTGAGAGCGAGTGTGCTCCTGAATGAGCATTTTTTTAAGTTCCAACTTTATTTTACCTCCTATTCATCATAGGTAGACAAAATTTACAAGTACACACTCTTAGCCGAAAAAGGTTCTTTGCTGCCACACCAGGAGAACCCTCTGATTTAAGAGCCCTCGGGTTGTTTAAGAACCCCTAGAGATTCCAGATAGAACCTTTTCCTCAGAAAAGGGTTCTAACTGGAACCTTTATGGGTTCTTTAGCGACCGAAAGGTTCTATATGGAACCATTTCGGGTTCTTTACAGAAGGTTCTATATAGAACCTTGGGGTTCCTCTGGTGTGGCACAAAGAACCCCTAAAGAACCTTTTTGGCTAAGAGTGCAGTTTACGTCATCGAATGTCGTTCATTCCACCAATAAGATTAACGGAAAGAGATCTCGTCCTTTTATTTCACCTTATCCAGCCATTTGTAACGGTACGTTACGTAGAGCAGCCAGTGCCTTGGTCGAGGGTCCTGGTGTACACTCCACGTCAAATAACGTTTATCGGGTATTATATAATTTTTCCTACTATCGTTCCTTACCTAAAGGTATCAGGGTCTGTGCCACGAGCTTTCTTCATTATTTCCCGAATATTATTGTCAGGAAGACCCGCAGAAAATCTTTCATTATTAAGGAAATATAGGTGTACCAGTTATCACGCGGGAAATTCACTCTAAATCTTCCTGCTCCGCCGAAAGAAAAATGCAGTGAAATTCATTTTACTGGATATGTCCACCTCCTGGATATGTTAAGATTTGTTTTCTATTGTTTCGTGTCGGCACGATCAGCAATGTCCTTGACCTTTTACGACCTACACCGGAAACATAAGAATGGAAAAATGGTGTGTGCTTTGTCCCACAATTCAACTCTTCGGTTTCAACTGCCAACCTCGTCCCCAGAGGTATAGTTCGCTCAGACAACCACGGACCACTCGCTCACTAACCCCTGGCATCAGCTTTCGATTTAAAGTCTCCCTCCAGCTGTCGTTTTTTTCAGTCCAATGTGTGTAATTTGGTGTTAGGAAACCGAATATTCCGCTAAAATTATATTTTGGTATACCCTCCTCTCGCACAAGAATGAGCTAACCGGACGGTTTGAAAATTCGCGCCAAAAAACTTTCCTTGCGGCACGTCATTACGTGTGACGTCACAAGAGGCAGAGCATGCTCGACGATAGGCCTATTTGACCGTCAGCAGAGTCAACATGGCTGACCATCGCAGCGAAATTTCAAGTTCTGATGATTATGATGACATGGATGATAGCGACGAAGGATTTCAAGTTAATAGTGATTCTGATGGGGCGGAAGTTGGCGATGATCATGATGATAATTTGCTTGTTCAGGCTGGTGCGCGCAGACTTGCGCCGTACCAGTTTGAACCAGAATATGCGAGTGATGATCCGGACCTTCTCTCCAATGTGATGGAGGCTGTGGTTGAAGAGGAGGAATGGCGGCTGGATAATTCGGACCGCTGGTAAGTCGTAAGGCCTGCATACTGATGCATGCAAGCATCACAGGGACGTGAAGCATGTGAGTAGGCCTAGGCCTACAGGTGTTTCAGAGTTCCCAAACATGCAATTTGCACTGCCCTGCTTGCCCTACCGTTGGCCTAGGCCTAGGCCTACACTTGGCCCTAGCCGTAGGCTGGCCTATCATATGCCTAATATTCATGACATGCCCCAACAGGGAGGAATTGTCAGTATTTAAATTTGTCAGTATTTAAATTCCTCCAACGACCAAGGTGCTGAGGTAGGCCCTTCTCCCCTTGGCCTAAAAAAATCCAGCAGGCCTAGGCCTAGGCCTATAAAGTACAGTCACATTGCCCACAGCACAGGCACAGGTCGATATCTGCTAGGGCCAAGGCCTGCCTATCATGTGACTGTACTTTCTAGGCCTAGCCTAGGTCTACATGTCACTCTGCTCATCCCGTCTTACTTTTTGCAGGTGTAGATGTGGTGGGCATTGTCAGTTGATGCCAACTCCAAGGGAGTGCAGATGCTGCATGGAGATTCAGCAAGTTCGTGACAAGCTTGCTGAAGTTTCTCATGCCACCGGAGAAACATTTGGCTGCATGATAGACTGCCCTGGGTTTACAAGTGTTTGCCTTGACCTGTGGGTACTGCAAACAGCTTGGTTTCAGTACAAGTCACAGTACAGCCGTGAAGTTCGTCATCAAAATGCTCCAGGCCACAAGAGAAATCGCCATATTGCATATCGGCAGTTAGTGAGATGGTGCTGGGGTTACCTCGGAAAGGAAATCAGAGTGGTGTTGCCCTCATGCTGTGTGTCCCGAATCCGAGCACAGTTTCCACCACCTGGATTGGAGGAGGACTTCCAGTTTGAGGGATTCAGATTATTTACAGAAGAGTAAACATGGTAAATACCAGTAACTGAATACAAATCAAATTTGAAATGGAAAAATGATGCTTTATTTGATATGAAATGATCACCAAATCTGCCTACGGCGACTGAACAATATCCACTTCTTTTCAAAGCGACTGAATCTTGCCCTGGCTTCGACATTCACTTCTTCAGTGACCATGGCTTCACAACATTCACTTCTTTTCAAAGCGACTGAATCTTGCCCTGACTTCCTCTGTTGTCGGTTTCTCATACTGTGCACTCAATGGCAAAGGTTCACTAATCTTAGCCAGCTCATCTGAAAATCTGTCAGGGTTGACCACAACTTCCTCAGTGAGCACTTTCATCAGGTTGTTCACATAACCTGTAAGGACAAAATTCACCAGTGTTAAGACAGACAGAACTTACATGCCATCATATAATACTAGTATTGGGTTTTGAACATGTGTTCCCTTTCCATTTCTGGTATACAACAGGTGGTGATGTGGGAGTCATACTGATCCACGTAGGCTACTAACCATATGTTGCTGGTGTTTTCTTGACGTTCACCGAGTAATTGCCTTTCTTGGCTTTTGGGAATCTGACTGACATTGCTAGTTGTCCTGAGGAGTCCATTGCTGCAGAACGTTCGCTGTTTTCATTGAAGTGAAGTGCAGCAAGTTCAAGCCTGAAATTAATAATGACTGGCCCTTAATTTTTCACTATTTTTGATATTTTTTAGGCTGATGTGGATGGAGCGCATGGAGTGGAATTCACGTCGCAGCATCATTTTATGAGACACCAAGCAGCACAAGTGAAGTCAGCCAGCTGAGCCCACCTGATGAGCCCTGGACTTGAAGGGTGAAACCCGGATCATTCATAGGGTGAATGATGACTGGACAAATCTTGTATATAGTAAAGGAATCCGAGTTTCCGGATCCGAATAAATATATTTTTATAGATTTCTGACTCCTTTTCCTTTGGTTGTTTGGTGTCAGGTTCCTTTGGATTGGGGTGTTAGGTTTACATCTGGCTGCTGTTCCAACCATTTGTAATTTGAGTTCTCACGCTGTCGCTCCAAGATCCGAATTCCCCTCACAAGTGACTTCATTTTATTTTGTGTCTATTTGATTATTGTCCTAACTTTCAACAGATTTGTGAGGACAATCTGGTGTCGTTTCTGTCTGGCTGTGACCCCACCCATTTTAGGTGAAATGTATGTCTCCTGCATAATCTAAAATGTTGCGGGACTGATGACCAAAAGAAACAATCTTCTTACCTGCATAGCATGCCTTTATAGCTGAATGCGAAGTGCTTGGGACAGAAGTGGAGTATCAGGGAATGAAAAGCTTCAACATTCGATGTTTGATGGATTGGGCTGAGTTTTTTGATTGACTTGAGAAGTCGTTTATTCTCAATCAACTCGGTCAGCTTTTCAGCAGCTTTGCTACCTGAAATTGAAACAGTTAAGATTTCAGTCATGTCAGTGTTGTGTGAACACTACTAGTATAAATTGGTAATTGTGATGTTAGATCACTGCCGATTATTTTTGTAAGTTCCCCTTTAAATTCATGTACAGGTGTGACGGGAAAGAATGTCCTAGGAAAAACTGCCCTGGGAACAAAAGATCCTATTGTTACATTCTAATCTCTGGCGATTGGTTTCTATAGCCATGCCGCTTATTCCGTCATTCAACAATAGAAGTGGACACTTTCTATAGGGGGACACTCTACTGCTACAGTGGGTACATACATGAATCCACTGACGTACAAATGAGCGGAACATCTTATTCATATCCGTTTTTTGGAGATTGCATACCGTTTCCATATAAATCACAAAATGGTCCTAGTGACAGTAGGCCTACAGTGTGCTTCAAAAATGATGTGATTACCTGGTTTGAGCCACTTCTTCTTCCTCTGAGAATCATCGTCGTCGTCATGTTCACAGTCCGGAAATAATGCACTATGACCATGGTGCTTGTTCTGGACATGGTTGGTCATGGATGTCCACTTAGCAACCATCATCTCGCCATTACCATCCGGTGTAGAGGAAGCTGCCCAGTACAAGTGGTAAGTCATACTCTTTACCCATGAGGCAATGATGCCACAATCTTTCTGCTGAGCCAGGGCCGTAGCTTTCTTGGTGAAACCTGAAAATAGGGAAGTCGATTGTGAAAATGAACTTAGGCCT
>NMRB01001449.1:93681-115518 GCA_002633025.1 Notospermus geniculatus
CGACATCCAACAGTTAGCAAATCCATTTTAGGGGGTTTTATCCGTACGAAAAAGACTTAAAATCGATGAAACATCGAAACACGTGTGGTGCAAACAACGCACCGATTTAGAAAATGGCGCACTGACGGCAAATCACCGACTTCGTGTATCACGACGACACAGTGTTTTCACGGAAGGAAAGTGCTTGCCGATCTGTCCATCATTATTCGTGCTACAAATAATATTTAAATCATTCTTTTGACAATTGGAATGAGTTAATCGGGAAGATAGTACTGATTCCGAACAATGAAGCGAGAACTTGATCATAAACAACGCGCATGTTTCCAAAATCGCGGTGTGTGATTCGGTCAGCATGTGAACAGCGACTGTTCAGCGGCGGGGGGTGAGTGCGTATTGGGAAAAGCCCACTATAGTGTCTGGCTCTCAAGCCCGCGAAAATAATGGTCGGTAAAATCCTTATTTTTGGCTCGATTTGAAAAATTCGAACACATATTTGATATACCATCAAATTTACCATTCGCTGGTAGCACTTACAAACACCGCACACGTCTTTTTGTTGGATTTTTTTACTTTAGGCAGAGGCATTACTCTGCCTAGATTACATCAGATTACACAATTTGCCCCATATCTGTACCCCGATAGAATGCGAAATATCGGGGTATATTCGGTCTGTCGCCCAATGGTAGTGTAAATGTAATGGTTGCCTGCAACAAAGTGACAGGAGAAGTTCAGAGTGCATATTGTACCTGCACTGCCGGGTATGTACATGTCATATAGATTCTTGGTCTAATCAGAATTTCCTGTCTCTGAGCAAAAGAATGATTATCATGCTGTCAGTATAAGCTGGAAATAATTCTTTTCATTTAATTTTCAGATTGGCCGGAACTTGTAATCATGTTGCTGGATTGCTTTTTCGAATAGAAGCGGCAGTTCGAACTGGCCAGACCAATCCTGCTTGCACATCCCAGCTCAGCAAGTGGAATCAGCCCCCCAAAAAAACAGAAGTTGATCCCCGCCCTGTGACAGACTTACTTGTTGACTGGAGTAAAGACAGGCTATCAGACCAAACAGGCAAGTAAATTACAGTGACATTTAGTTGGGTTTTCCTTTAAATGGTGACACCAAAGCATTTGATACACTTCTTACCCTTATCCTCATGTTTTCAGGTGGTAGGAGGAAGAGAAAGATGTATTCCATCCAGCGACACACATTTCAGCCATCGCAAGAGCCCAGTACCACCCTCGAGGACTTCATCAAATGCTTTGAAGATACTGCCCCATGTGCCTGTCTATTTACGGCTTTGCCCTTCCAACTACCGAAGATCAACCATGATGATAGTGTCGAGGAGAGCACACAAGAGTATCCGATCAACAGCAACGTTGAGGAGAGCACACAAGAGTATCCGATCAACAGCAACGTTGAGGAGAGCACACAAGAGTATCCGATCAACAGCAACGTTGAGGAGAGCACACAAGAGTATCCTATCAACAGCAAAGTTACCGGTACATCAGAAAACCTTGATCCTGGTGCCAGTAGTCACAACCATGAAAGCATGCCAAAAACTATTAAGGAATATGTTATGGGATATAAAGTATCACATACTACAGAGGAACACGGTGTCAAAGAATTCTTAAAATGCTTTTGCCCTGTCTCAGATGATGCAGTGAACCAGCTTGAAAAAGCAACCAGGGGTCAGCATGCTAATGATCTTTGGAAAAGTCACCGATATGGCCGAATCACTGCTTCAAACTTTCGTGCTGTCTTCACCAGAGTAGCAACCCTTAAAGACCAATCTAGCAACAGAAGCAAAGACCCCGGCCCGCTCATATCCACCATAATGGGTTATACACAGCCAAGTGAAGACATTCGTCCCCTCAAGTACGGGCGCGCATTGGAAGAATCAGCAAGGAACTGTTATTTCCAAGTGCAAATGAAGAACCATGCGAAATTGTGTATTAAAGAATCTGGCCTCTTCATCGACTCGGAACATCCATTTCTTGGTTGCAGTCCAGATGGCCTTGTGACATGCTGCTGCGGTGAAGGTCTTGTTGAAATAAAGTGCCCATACTCCATTGCTCACCTGAATCCGTCCGATGCCATATCAAAGCTGCCCTTTCTGGAGGTACTAGTAACTGAGAATGGTCCTATCCTGAAGAAAAACCACAGGTACTACACACAAGTTCTCGGCCAAATGGCAATCACTAAGAGGACCTGGTGCGACTTTTTTGTTTATACAGAACATGGACACTTGCCTCCTATAAGGGTGACCTTCTCTCTGGATGACTGGACTGAAGTGAAGGATAGTTTAATCACTTTCTTTCAGGATTACTTAGCAGAAGAACTCTTGTTTGAAAAGATTCTTTCGTCAGTGAGGCAGAAGGAAAAACCTGCAGTAGAAAGTCAGACAACTGACACAAATAACAACGTCACTGTCGGAGCAACAGATTCTGTGAAGGTTAATTCGGCCAAAGGAAAAGGTGGGAAAAAAGGGAAATCTGTTGTCCGCTTCCAGCCTCCTGCTAGGATATGCAAGGCATGTAAAGTTGCAGTGAAGTCCACCCCCTGCACATTCTATGAGAAGGCCATTATGTGTGACAATTGTTTGAATTTCTATCATTTTCCGTGCATTAACGTTTATGACGAGGAAGACATTCCAGTAGATGATCGGTGGTTCTGCTTCAGCTGTGAACACTCTCAACATAACTGTTGAAATGTTATACAGTGTACTTTAATGACCAAGAGATATAGGTTGCATGGCCTTAGTATGGTGGTATATCAAAATAACGCCTGAATGGAAAGAAAGTCTTAAGGGTCTGTAAGTTGTACTCAGTCCTCATGTCTTGTGTCAAGGTATCAAGTAGGAATGAATAAATAACAGTATGTAAATTTCAAAACTTTGTTTTAATTATTATGTTTTCCATTACGCATAGTGGTGGTCGTAGGTTGCAAAATGTTGCAAAAACAGTAGTTATACTCTCTATCTGGAACTTTAAGACCAGAGTGCTGCACCCCAGCCAGTCAATTCATGTTCAACAAGTCACTTCAGCGCCCTCGAGTAGAGCTTGGGGTTGATTGACCAAATTGTACAATAGGCTTTTTACTAGGGTGAATGCCACTGGCGCGGGGGCTGGAAGTTCCTCATTGTCTGGTCTTAAAGTTCCGGATAGAGAGTATATACCGGGTAGTCTTAACTGTGGGACAAGTTCCGAAGGTACATCCTACTTTGAAGTGCAGAACTTAATCCTACGAAGCTTATTATGTGCAAAGTGGTGGGCGCAGGTTGCACAATGCTGCACAAATGGTAGTTATATAATCTAATTGTGGGACAAGTTTCAAAGGCACCTCGTACTTCAAAATGCGGAAGAACTTTATCCTACGAATGGCCTGTTCAACATATATTCTTGTGTTCGCGATCGATTTCGTTTTTGCAACTTCAGCTTTTGTCATTTGCTCGCGGCCGTGCTTGCCAGGTGGGATGTGCAGATTGCACAACCTTAGTGCGAGATCTTCCTGAATAGGGAACCCTCTGTCCGCCATCACATCTTCGTGACTGTTTAAGAGTCGCAATCTGAGAGAATGGCAATGGGTGTGGAGTTGACCCCCCTAGAAATTGATGAAATTTGGTACATAGGTTGATATGGATGTATCTTCATTCTCCGATGATGACTCCATAATCTAAATGCACAAAAAGAAACGTGACAGTTAGGAAAATTTAGACAAATCTGTTTTTCTTAGGTCGGTCTACAAGTTATTTACCATTCAACCTGTAGAGACGTAGATTCTGTGACATGTTTTTGAAGGCTAGGTTGCCAACCAATAGGGACAATCATGACAATACTACAATATGATACAGGCCTAATAGGCCTAGCCTAGGGCCTAACCTAGCATGCCTAGGCCCTACATGTAGGTAGAATTATTCAAAACCAGCTGATATACCGGTACCATAGGCCTAGGCCTAGCCTTGGCTCAATCATCATTAGGACTAGGACGTAGGCCTATAGGCTAGCCTGCTCCTCGTGTCATGGACATGGTGTAAGCTATGCCTAGGCCTACGGTAATGCAGATAGCCTAGCCTAACTCACACGAAAAACTTCTCTTTTTCTGAAGGCAGAACGTGGTCTCTTTGGCGTCAGGAATGTTGGACTGGCAGTTTTGCAAATTCCACTAGGGGTAGCCCCGATGTTAGGGCCACATGGTGGTCCTGTGGTGGCAGTTCCACTCGTGCCGGTCGTCTTGACAGTTTGAGTTGGTGGGCTGAAGACAGGGACAGGGTCTACGATGTTCTTGGCTGTAGTAGATGGCGAGGCGAGACTAGGACATGTGCCCTCTGGGTAAATGGTAGGATATGACCCAGGCTTTAGCTCCAATTTGTTGGCCAAACCCATCTCCCACTTCACACGATTTTCGAAACAGCCGGGGTGGAAGTGGTCACTGCATATTCGTGATGAGGATGACGGCCCTGCCCAACCACTGTACGTTCGACGCACAAACCTGCTCCAAGTCAAACGGACATTCAAAGAATCCGGGAACTCGTGGAGAGATCTTACTCCACGGTCTGCACGCTTGCTGCATCCTGCAACCGTGCAGGTATACGGCATTATTTTCAAAGGAATTGCAGCTGTTCAGACAGAATAACTTCGTGCGTGTCGTGAGCAGCAGCAGACGAAAATTGTGCATGTGCATGACGCATGATGTGTGCAGTGACCGGATGTTTTCAGGTCCGTGCCTCTTGTGACGTCACATCGGTCATGGGCGTTTGGTCTAAACGTCAGCGTCAGTTTTTCGGCGACCCGGGGCAAATTTCGATAATTTTTATTAAATACGTGATTTTTGCGGAATTTTTTTTATCGGATATGCATCAGCGCTCGGAAATGAAGTAATTGGTGTGCATAACTTATGAATTCGTCGCGACGGCCGGAGGGAGACTTTAACGCATGTGATTGGTTGACGGGAAACCGTCAAATATACCCAAGAATGTACCCAAAGAAATTTTCAAAATATTTTGGATCAAACCAGAAGGTCATCTATATCCAGGTTTGATGAATTTTTGTAAAAAGAATTTAAAAAAGCACAAGTAAGTATTTCAAATTGATAAGAAAATAAAATAAACATTGGCTGAAGTTCTAATGATGTATTCCTTAAACAGGTGTAACGTTTTACAGTGTGACCATTTTTCTGTGTGTTTCCAATTGTTCGGAACACACTGTGAAACGGACTCGCTGTTTCTCTGTGTGTTGCCCATTGTCAAGTTGCTGCTTATTCCGTCAATCTATTGTAATGTCACACTGGCTCACGAGCCTCACTGAAAAACGTTACACCGGTTTTCTGTCTTTACGACATTTTCAAAAGTGAATACAGAATGAGACAAATTACATTATATACATGAAGTTGTTGAAGTTGTTACCCATGTTTCATGTTTCAATGTTACTCAGTGTCATGTTTCATGTTACTCATGTTTCAAATTGATTATTGTGACTAGTGCTGCCACCAATACTTAGTCCAAGATTCCTGGTCTAACAACCGAAGCTGATGCCAGGGGTTAGTGACGCGACTGCCATATTGTCAGAAAGCGAACTATACCCCTGGGGACGAGGTTGTTCAACTGCCGATCGAAATTCTACGGGATAACCCTGAGGGTAGTTATTAAGTACGGAACGGAACGGAATGGAATCGTGATTGCACCGGTAATGTAAAATACGGACTGACCATGAAACTGGAACGGAACAAAGTTTTAAAATCTTCATTTAATTTCAAATAGACAGTGCTGTGCTGTTACAATGTTGGTTCGTTCTATCATGTTAGTGGTGAGCTCAACTCGAAGGTCTTGCCAATATCTGTGCTGGTGTAGTGCTTTTGTGGTGGGTTCGATTCTATTCTGCGGTTGGGTAGGCCTAGTACTGTTGATGATTGGTTCAGTTATTGGGTAGCCCCACCTAGTAGTGCAATTGGGATAAGGCAATTCTTTAGTTGTGTGGGTTCGATTCTTTTACCGGTCACTCTGGTGGGGTAGTGCTTTAGTGGTTGGTTCGGTTCTATACTGGCCGTGATGTTTATTGGGATGGGGTAGGCTTTCCCTACCAGAGTGACCGCCAAGACTAAAGAATCAAATCAACCAGTGAAGCAATACACCATCCCAATGACAAAAGGAACTCCATATTAACCCCAATATAGAATCGAACCCACGACAAAAGCACTCCCCCAACAAAGTAAACGGCACGACCCAAGAATCGAGCTTAATACCATGACACAACGAACCCAACATCACAACACAGCGCGATTCATAAGATCAGCTCTTTTTCGTTCCAGTTTCAGGGCCAGTCCGTATTTTACATTCCGTTTGCAACCACGATTCCGTTCCGTACTTAATAACCACCCTAACCCTGGTCGGCCCTTGTTGTGGTTCCATGTGGCGAAATATCCCGTTCTCATCTTTATAAACGAGGTCAAATATCGCTTGCAGGTTCTTGTTGTTGATCGAAACTTTCACACCCGTCCTAAAATACGGCAACAAGAGGTCCCTTTGCCAAAAACCTTCGCACACATTATCTGCAACGAAGCGTTGGGGGTGTTAGTTGTAAATGTTTTGTACACTCGGAAAGGAAACTATGCTAATCACTGGCGGTGTATGGGCTTTGAAATGCACGAGATTTGTACATCGAGTTTGAATAAAAATTATGACGTCATCAGTCCGCTACGGCTCGAAATGCATGGAGTGAGTGACGATAATAGAAGACTCACCGGACTGCTCGAGGAGACTTTTGACCCAAACAGGAACGTCCGCACGATACGTCTGAAACATAAGAGATATGATGTAGTAAATGTATTTTCACCTATAAAATAGACGGTATCCATGTTTCCTTTTAGGGAAAACGGACCCGAATGGTTGGTAGCGGTCAAAAGAAAGGAAATCCAATGACGTTGATGCAAAAGCTGGATGGATAGGTGTCTCATGGCTTTTTCACGGTATAAAAGGCAAGTGAACTGGCCTCCATTCGGATCGAACCGACTCCGTGTGAACAGGGCCATAGGCCAATTATTAAACAATTTTAACGTCGTTATGTATTCCCCAACAATTCATGTGGGGGGGGGATAGACCGAAATGTCTCTCCTCGAAAAAAAACATTATTGACCTCGGCCAAAAGCGGCCCCGGTCAATATACCATGTTATCTCGGGCCGACAGTCCGGTCTGTCCCCCTCCATGGCGGCCGCCATTTTCTTACTGTCAACACCTGGTCACGCACCTGTAATGCATGGCCAATGCATTTACCATTAGAAATGGCGAGATGCCTGGGCTCATAGATTGGGCCCACGCCTTCGTTGGAAGGAACGGTACAACAAACCCTAAACCTAATACTTCAAACCACAAAGTTTTCTTTGTGGGTTGACCATGATAATTTCAAGGTTTGGGGGTATTGAAAATATGAGGGGTTATTTCGGACGGTATTTCAATGCAGCCGCTCCAACTGGGCGTAGTAATACAATTGCATTACTGGAAAACTTTCTCAAAACGTTAAAATTAGCCTATTCTACTCTCCCTTATTATTGTGTCATAAGCCGTTTTTACACTACGCAGAATTTTGGCCTGGACGAACCGTGCCGTGCTCGACCCGGGCCAGGCCCGCCTCAGAAAGAGCATTTTACCCCATTTACACTGCACCATGATAACCGCGCCAATATCTGAATCGCCGGCTCTCCTTTCTGTGGAGGTATGAAATCTCCGTCATTTTCAATATGGCTGCGCCCATGATCATTCGCGGCAATGACGTATTGAGTTCAAGGCCGATAAATGAGCATGCGCATTCACTAAAGACGAGTCATTCAAGTGGGCCGAGCCCAGTAGCGTGTTTACACTGTGCAGTTTTCCAGCGGAACCGTGCTCGACCCGGGTCGAACCCACCTCCTGTTGGGGGGTTCGGCCCGGATGAAAGTAGCACCGTGCCGAGCCCAGTTGTGCCGTGCCAACCCATTTACACTATCACCTTTTCTGCCGCGCCGTGCTCGACCCGGGTCGAGCACGGTTGAAAACACGTAGTGTAAAAGGGGCCATAGAGAACATTTAACTCTTTGAGCTCCGGCCATTATTGGAAAAAACTGTCTTTTTGCAGGGGGTCCGACATGGGTCTAGTAATTTTGCTCTTACTCCTTAACCGTGCATGATTTCGAAGGAATTTTTAAAAAGTGAATAGACAAGACCACGCTCGTGTTTTCATTCCTCAAGCCCCTGCGACGTGGCGTTCTCGCACAGGCGCGTTTTGAAAAGGCCAGCACTGCCATTCGACAGGGCCAGTTTTAAGCACACTGACGTACAAATAAATTCCCTAAATGTTTCTCAGTTGTGCGCCGTGCAAACTGGACTTGTAGGCCTATAGTGCGACAAAAGCCCTTTCCAACAACGTCAATCCCAATGACACAGCCAATTCGAAAGTATTTTTGGTCGATTTTTGAAAATAAATGTCGCTAAATTCGCGGTTAAGAAAGGGGGCGTTAGCACCTAATTTCAGCTCAATCGGACCAATAATAACTGAGTTAAGAGCAAAAGAATGCGGTAGTGTCGGGCACCTAACTTAAACCGAGTTATCTCGGCCTTGGGGCTCAAAGAGTTAAGTGCCTTTTCCCAGATATTAGTTATGATAAATAGAGAAACAGTTTTTTAAAGATATACTTTTACTATGCGGCCTCACGCTGATTGGTCAGTTCTAGGCACGTGGCTGAGAAGCGCCTTTTGCAAGCGGTTACAACGAATGTTGCTTTTTTAGAAAAAGCACTTAACCGACAATATAACCACACCAAACGATTTCCGATTTTATCATCTGGCAAAATCACTTGTGACAGGCGATATACTCCCTGTCCCTAGGGAAAAGTGTCCTGACTGGACGATTTTTCCTAGCCTTCATAAGAGGTGAAAGGGGACTAAATTGCCTATAGGAGTAATCACCTGTCACAGCAGTGACAACAATCAGGATATCTTGGCGTCTTCTTTCTTCTAAGAAGATTCTCCATCCATTGCTTTAAAGATACTGTTCACGACTTCATTGTTACATTCAATGTTTGTAAACATGGATGTTTACGTTATGTTATTTTGGACTTTTGGGACATGCCAACCCAACAAATTAAATACTTTCGGTATCAGAGGAATTTCTAGAGGGGCTTCCCACCAACAAATTACTCATAAGACAAAGAAAGACTGGGCACAAACAAACAAAATGTAAATAAACAATGATTTTCGTGGCCCGCGAAAATACCCGTAAAAAAGTGATACATTATCTTTGAGTCGTTGTGGGCACTGGGTAGTGGAAGTATGCTTGTTCTTTAGGGCCCATATAATTTCGAATCAGTAAGATATTAGTACGGAACTCGTTCGTTGTCGTTCCATCAACTCTGTCCTAGCCGGAACTAACCTTCCTCTTCACAACAATAGGCCACATGAATAAAGACTAGCAAATGCTTTTACTTGGATTTTGCAGTACAAATGCACTTGGTTATGCTGTACAAATCTGAAGTAAAAGATTATATTCATATCGCCCAATGATTGTTCGATTTATTTTTTTTTTGGGGGGGGGGCTGCATAGGCCCAGGTCAGAAGACGTTTAATAAAAGAACGACTGTACTTATGTGACAGCAAACAATGCATAAGACATGACAAGACAAAACGTCGTTCGATTTGGTGATCAATACTTCTATTTCGTCACTTTCACTTCACACAAATAAAACAGTATTGACTGATTGATTACGTCATTACTTCGTCTTCAATCAGTCGGTTCTCCGAAACGACACCCTTCTTGTATTATTTCACCAGGGGTTCATATCATGTAGGCACAAACGGCCATTAACTAAATTATCACCAGGTCAAAGTTAAGACTAGGCCTACTCCTTATAATCTTGTTACCGTTTCCCTTTTCTGGTTGGCACAGAACGTACGCTCACAACCGATTACTCGTTACACGCTAGATTTCAATTTCCTTCTGTACGCCGGGAGATTGCCGCTGTGACGTCAGTGATGGGCGCCAAAAATTTTCGCGAATATGGCCGAAGGGCTTCGAAATAGCCACCCAGTGTCAAACCCGAGGGCTACCACGGTGTAGGCCACCCTCCACAAGCGCACCGTGGAGAATCGCCAACGCAGTAGCCGAGTTTCTCAGGTGGCAGCGCTGTGATCCGAGTCAAAAACATGGCGGCTGTATCACGAATGTTGAGGATGTCAACTCCAAAGTGGGGAGCAAAGTACCGAAGATGAAAGATACACACACTTAGACTATGCCGAGGATGACCTCCAGTTTATCGTCTATTAATCTAAAGCTTCCTTTATTGGAATTACGTGGTCGATTTTACATTTGAAGTGGAAAAGTTCAAGTGTCACTACGTGGAACTGCCGTCAATCAAACAACCGGCCTAACACAACGAACATTTCCACTTCAAACAAAGAAACAACACTCCTTCAGCACCTATATTTCGGCTTGTTCAATTGCAAATTATCACTAGATCATCCTCGAATTTACATAAACTCGCTCACCTCGACCGAAACTCTCTATTTTTCGCGTTTTAGTCGGCAACACACACATCGATATGTGACAGAGCCGCCATGTTTCACTCGGATCACAGCGCTGCCACCTGAGAAACTCGGCTACTGCGTTGGCGATTCTCCACGGTGAAGCGGACGTGTTTGCCCCTCGAGATGAAATTCACTATTTACCAAATCGTGGTGACAGGTTGGAGTTTACGGTCACCGTCTTTGGATGATGGAGAAGAAAAGTCGCGTATTTCATGTGCTGCTGTCTGCCTCATAGTCATGAATTGTACGACCTTCGCAGCGATTCCAAAACGCGGCAGCCTTGTCTGTCAGATGAGTGACCGGCGGGGGACATGCATGGAGAAGCACGAAGCTGTGAGGTATCCGCGAGCTAAGATGTTTCAGAAGAAGGTAATTCGCTTCAGAAATTGATCATACGGCGTTTCAGGTGAATTCGACAGCTTTATGATCGGCTGTGTTGACGTGTTCAGAATGTGCCCCAGAACAGAACGTACTGTTTGGGGTTGGTTTTGGCTGCTCTAGAATTTGGGGGACCTGTATTAGGCTACCACGCGTGAGTAGTTTTATGCTGATGGCTCGTAGTTCTAAATTTATCGATTTCCTTAGGCTGAGTTCACATAGAGGTATACGGCACGGATAAGCTGGCGAACAAAGGTTTCATGATCATGAACCCTTTATTTCCAAGTGAGGATCTACATGTAGTTTCCCTTGCACACAGAAAACCTGGTGCCCTGGTGAGCCAGAGACGATGAGCGTCGCTGAGGATTTTGTAGCCGATATATCACTCTCATTACTGTGAACCACTTGTGTCATTTCTATATTAATTCTGATATAGCCTAATGCACTGAACATTATACTCAAAACCGTCTTGGCGTTTGTTATGATAACTCAAAGACAGCCTGTTCCACGTGACAATGGGCCATTTAGACGGCAGGGCAAAAAGCCACATTTACACGACTCATTTTGACCTGGACGCATTCCGGCTTCAAACTGATCGCGCGGAACTCTCCGTGTACTTTTTCCTGGACTGATGGATAGAACATTTCGGTGGTTTTTAAATTTACGCTACCGAAGTACCAAAAGTTTACATCAATGCGCATGCGCCCAAATAAAATTAATTCGCATTCAGACCAGAATGCGGATTAATTTTACTTGGGCGCATGTGGCGTCTTTCTCTGCCGTCTAAACGGCCCGAATGAACCTTGGCCCACTTCATGTTCACTTTATTTATCGGCCAGTCTCCTGCAATGCCGTCGTGTAGTATGTACATTAGGGCCTACATGCATGTGCATGTGTACAGACATGAGCCTACTTACTGTGCTGGCCGATAAAAAGTCGTGAATTGGGAAGGCCAGCAGTGCATCATATGGTAAATTTACCGATCGGGAACACCCTCGTTCTGTCGGTGGGAAACTTGGGGGAGGGGCAATTGCATGGCCTTGGAGCGGACGAACGACGCGTTTGAAACGTGGATATTGGGATACTCCACTTTTTGTGGCTGATCCACCGACTTCATAACGAGTTTACGATTAGTATGCGACTACAGATTGAGTCAAAAAAACCTAGACACTTTTTAAAAGGCCCATGTGTACCAATATAAACAATATATTTTTGCTTGTACATGTACTTGTGCAGCAACTCTTCCTGCATCTTTTGGTACCAGTCATGCTTGATTGGTTTTCATGCATGACCGCACAGGAGACAATTAAGGGACAAGGGTGAAATCTGATCTGCGCCAACTGATCAGAGCTGGATATGAAATGGATAGCCAAGTAATTTTCTTGCCCCTGGTTACATAATCAGTTAATTCATATCGCACACACTTGCTCATAGGCTTCATTAGGCATTCTTGGCAAGTCAATGTTAAGTTTTACAGAATGTATCTGTTGTGATTTTTGTTCATATCCAGCTCTGATCAGTTGGAGCAGATCAGATTTCACCCTTGTCCCTTAATTGTCTCCTGTGCGGTCATGCATGAAAACCAATCAAGCATGACTGGTACCAAAAGATGCAGGAAGAGTTGCTGCATAAGTACAAGCAAAAATATATTGTGTATATTGGTACACAATAAAAGAATGGGCCTTTTAGGGCAAGCCGTCGTTTGACATTTTCATATTGCTTGAATTGAGGCCCCTATGAGAAAAGCAATAAAAACCCCCCCCCCCCCCGCCAGATCCGCCTATGTGACCCATTACTTGATACATCTCCTACAAACGTCTTTCTTCCCGTCCACATGTAATATGGTGTTTTAAATGTGGCAATGTACGTTACGTGAATAATTTTGCAACTGACATACCAGACATACAGTTAAATTCACAATCTCTTGTCATCTTTGACTGGATTGGTGGACTTTGAAATCATGTCGGTGAACAAGTTTACGAATACAGAAAGTACCGGGTTGCACCCATGAAGTTTTGATAAAATATAATTGAATACATGAAACCAATGTTTTCACCCCCCCCCCAGCCATGGAAGTGTGTGCGGTTAATAGAAGTCGCCCAGAAATTTCTGACAGGTCACCGCGGATAACAATACTCCTTCACGCTGCCATTATAACTACCAGTACCAATAATTGCATAATTCCTTGGTATAACTTGACTATTTGAGCAGACTATTGTCCATGTAAGTAGGACTTGCATCCCTAGCTCTCCCATTCACATCACTCTAGCATGAGCCGCCCAAATCAGCGACCTCGAAACTGCTTCATTATCAACTCACATCTCAGTTTGGTGTGAACATCGAGTGGATAGAAGCGGGAAAATGATCTGACTGCAAAAAGCTCGGTCAAAATGTAATTTTGCGACCACGCATATTTTGCGTCATCCGTATTTTGCGAAAAATTTGCGAGGCAAATGCGAGGTCTTCATGAATACCACGCATCGCATAATTTGCGTGCACGCAAACCCATCGCAACGCAAATATTTGCGATCTCTTCGTGAATAAGGCCCCAGGCCCGCTATTGCTGGTAATGCAGGCCATGTGCTGTTCAAAACGAGACTGAGGAGTCCTGGAACAAGTCAAAACAACCTGCAATATTTGTTCTAATACAATTAATACTTTCACCGAGTTAAAAGAACTGTGCCATTCAAACCGTGCATGCGCAGTATGGCTCCAATTATTTTCGAGCCTCCCTAGCACACCACCTGGAACAACAGAGGAGGAGGGAACGTGTAGACGAGCCTAGATTCAATGGATTCCTTGATAAATAAATGAAGACACATTAGCTTACCGTTCCTGACTTGAAGGTGTCTGAGTGAATTCCGTTTTACAAAGATGTGGTCGAAAGCAAAACCTTTCAGTCAAATCTGCATAATGTGGACTGACCAGTTCTATTCATATATTACTTCTTCATTGATCATTATTAACCGATTATGACGACAGCTGCCTTCCCGGTAGAGTAAATAAAATTTTAAAAAATCATTACAAAATGACAGCCAGTTCCAGGTGATGGAGCAAATTGACGTTTTCTGTTCGACGTCTTCAATAGAGTTTCTGATGATTTTCAGTTTATGACCGCCAGATCCAGGTGATGCATTTTAGTCGATAATAACGTACCTGGTACCCAGTTTATGACCGCCAGATCCAGGTGATGCATTTTATCAAAAATAGATAAGCGAGATTTCGTGTTTTGTGTCAGTATAATTCAGCATTCGTAATTTGTTTTCCGACTTCAAACTTTGCTTGGTTGCCGTGGAGATTGGCCAGCCTTTCGCGTTCGGTGGAAACGGGCCTTAAGGGCGAGCTAACGTTTTCAATTTTTGAAACGTGGCCAGGCGTTGTAAATAAAAGATGTCAAAATACCATAAAAGTACAAGATATATGACGGAAATGAAGGCACCTGCGCGGTCTATAAGTCAAAAGGAATTGAATGAGATGTATCTTGGAACGCACTAATTAGCTAATAAGTTGAAACAAAAGACTAGTAATCGGTACACTTTACCACGAAATGGTACATTTTGAGGATCAAACGACATGTGGATCATAAAGTTAGAGGTTTTTTCTATCTAGCCCACCCATTTTGACAGCAATATTTTCAACAGGTATAGAGTACTCGGCATGTGAATTCCATGAATGCTGCCAAATTTTCCAAAACAGGGCGGCCATATTGGATTTGGATTTTACTTCCTGGTTGTCCTTTTTGTACTGAGCGTGTATGGTGGACATGAAGAGCACGTCAGGACACCCTCGGCACCCCAGGTTCTATGGGTTTGTGACATTGTTGCAACACCTTCAATGTGTCATTTACATGCTTCCTCTCCAAGAAAATTGTACCTGTTTTTCGTGTTTGGTGAATTTCTTTGTTTATGGTTATGTAATGGAATTAAGCTGTAATCCCTGGGACTTTCCTCATCAAAGTGCTGTAACTCAGGAACGCATTAACCCAAAGTGCTCCAATATGCTATGTGGCCCCCTGCAGATGATCTTTATGTCTATCTGAAGTTTCGGCCCGATCGGACATCCAATATGGCCGCCAGGTGGCGTAAACCAAAAATCATCAAAGTGCTGTAACTCAGGAACTACTTGCCCCAAAGCGCTCCAATATGCTATGTGGCCCCCTACAGATGACCTTTATGTGCACGTGGAATTCCAGCCCAATCGGACATCCAATATGGCCGCCAGGTGGCATAACCCAAAAATCATCGAAGTCCTACCTGGGAATGACTTGACCCAGATTGCTCATAACTGATATGTACCTCCCTCTGTCATTAGACTATTATGTCCAACCCAGTGAGCACATGGTCCATGGACCATTTATTTCATTTATTAGTTGGTTTACGAAATAAAATCCTCAAAGGCTGAGGCAGGAGGGAGGAAATTTTTTTTAAAAATATCCTTCAGCTCGGTTTTTGTAAATACAAACTGGTGGATTGCCAAAAAACATGGTTTTATTTTTTTCCTGTGTGGGGATAAAATAGAGGGTCGGAGGAAATAAAAAAGAGGAAAAATTTCAACTTTATTTTTTTTCTGACTTGGGGAAATCCAACGTCGGCGGTTTCGTAAACCAACTATAAAAAAAAACCTTATGTACAAATAATGTTACGGTAAAGATAAAACACAAAAAAAATACTACAGGATAATTAAACATTTTTAATTCCTTTATCTACTACATCAAATTCGGTTAGGATTGCCGATTTCTATTCAATAATGAGATTCCAAAATGTAATCTGCCCAGTCCGCGCATGCGCTCTTGATCAAAAATAATGTTAGATATCTTTTCGATTTCGGGGCCTTCAAAGTTGCTGCAATTTGTCTTCAAAGTGATTTTGATCTGAAAGAAAGAAGTTACTAGGATTACATGACGTCTTAAGGCCCGTTTCCACTATAGCGGATTCTGCCGCGTCTTGCGGCCAGCGGAGCGGTTTTCACAGGCATTGGGATAATCAATAGGCCATTGTATTGTTTAACCATCGAAGGATTATCCAAAGCCCTGTGAAAACCGCACCGCTCGCTGGAAACCGCCGCGGAATCCGCTATAGTGGAAACGGGCCTTCACGCATCAACATTCGAAATTAGAAGTTAAAGATAATGTATCACGGGTAATTTCGCGGGCCACGAAGTTCATTGTTTATTTACATCTTGTTTGTTTGTGTCCAGTCATTCTTTGTCTTATGATTAATTTGTTGGTGGCTTGCCCCTCTAGAAATTCTTTTGATACCGAAAGTATTCATTTTGGTGGGTTGGCATGTCCCAAAAATCCAAAATAACATAATGTAAAAATCCATGTTTACAAACGTTGAATGTAAACAATGAAGTCATGATACATGTTGGTCAGTCAGGCAAGATGAATATAATGAAGAAAGAAAATTTGAAATCGGACGATTTTTCAAAAATTGTCAAAAAAGTGATTTTACAAAATGTCATTTTTCTCCTAATTAATTAAAATAGATTTTTGGCAAAACACCATGGTTCTATGCCCAACATGTTGTTACAGATTGGGTGCAAATACCATTGCTGTAGCTCCAACGGTTTTTGAGATATTTAGGAAAACTTGCTGTCCTTTTACTTTCCTACAAGAGTGTACATGTGATGTAGTACCTGAGTACACATTATCATTTCGTTCTAGGGGGCTTCTCACGAAGGACAAGCAACGGTGCACCTATCCGGAGTTTCCGCCTCCACCACCTGGCCCACTTTTGAAGCGATATCGTTTCTGTTCATCGATGCTGTAAATATTAGGGAGGTTTCGCAAATCTGACGAAAAACGAAGTACGAAATACGAAATTGAACTTCATTTCCAGGACCTAATGTATTTCTGTTGATAGTTGGTACCACAAATCTCGCTGCTGTCAGTGTGTCTTAGCATATCATGTAAGACCGGGCGAGTTATGGTACATCTTGAATTTTTAAACTTCCACTTCCGTATCTACGAAGTGGAATTTCCACTTCCGTATCTGCGAAGTGGAATTTCCACTTCCGTATCTACGAAGTGGAATTTCCACTTCCGTATCTGCGAAGTGGAAACGAAAGATGAATTTCAAAGTTTCAAATACACCGTAAGATGCTCTTGCTGCAGGCAATATTTGTGGTACCAACCATCTCCTGAAACACATTACATCATGGAAGTGAAGTCCGTTATCGTATTTTGTACCACGTGTTTGATCACATTTACGACACCTCACTATTGAATTGATGAATTGGTAGATCGCCTGATGTAAAGATTGGGCAAAATGCCCAATAGGTCATTCTGGGGATGAAATGATGCCCAACCTATTATTAGGCAGTTTGCCTATGCAAAGGCTTTCAGTGCTCAAGTAAGGTTATGGTTACATTAATAGGGAGGATTAGAAATCAAACGATAAACGTAAACGTTAACGACAACGTTATTTTTATATCGAAAATGCAATATAAAATCTCGTGAATGCGTAGTATGAAAAATAACGTTGTCGTAAAGTTTACGTTTATCGTTTGATTTCTAAACCTCCCTAATAAACACAGGAAAGTAAAAATAATTCACAGAAAGCATTGTGACAACGTCACGTTTTAAATCATCTCATAGTAACCTTCCAGCGGATTCTCGAATGAAAAGCTGTTGCTCGTCGACATCATCCACATCTTTCGTGAGTGATCTCTTTCCACCACCGAACCCCACAGAGGGGTGTCCATTCGTCAGGTAAACTAAAAGAAGGATCGACATACAAATGTTAGGCCAGGCGCACAAAGATGAATAACACTCAGCCGTAGCACAGCGATATATGAAATGGCACAGACCAAAGACCAAAACTTGTGTCGTCGGATTAAAAATCCTTTCATTTGTTGAACTCTCCCCTTCCCAAACCCAAAGCGCTTCAACTTACCCTGTGTGATCAGACAGGTCAAGAGTAGAAGGTAGAGGGTGGACCTCATCATGCCTTTTTTTGAATGAGAGCGAGTCAGCTGGAAGAAATGTAACCATGAAGCAGACCGTATACGTACATTATGGAGAGGTCAATAAAACCTCCCCCACCCCCACCCCCACCCCACCCATTTGGCATCATTGGGCAATTTGAAATATTGCGGTTTCCATGGCAACCAGTGGTGAAAATCGCGTATTTCTGTCATAGCCGTTTTCTGAGGACCTGGATGCCATGTCTTGATGTTGCTCTATTGACTGACTCAGAGTGAATACAGTGGCGCCACCAAATAGCCTGGTAGTCTATCATGTTTCGGAGGTGTTTTGAAAGTGCCTTATGGTCGTTTGCATTTCTCTTGACCACCACCGTGACGTGGTGGTCTTTTTTTAGTGCTCGGATCTCCAGTTTTTGTTCATGCAGTTCAGCTTTAATGTGGACATTAAATATGAATTGTGTCCACACCGGCCTGCGACAGACGTGATGTGTCCTGTCCTGTCCTGTCTTGAATGAGATCTTTTAAACTTTAAATTAAAGCCTAATTCACATGCTCACAATGCTAAAGAGGCAGAACTACTTTGCTTACGCACCAAGAAAAAAAAACATAAACTGTGCATCACTGCACATTTTGGTTGAAACTCGGTAATTGAAGGATTACAACAAGTGCAACGAAATCAGACTTTCGTGTTTGGCACCCAAAGATCTCCAGCGACGTCAGCTTGCGGTTTCTACGGCAACAGCGTAAGGCCTGCTTTCCATTGGAGCGTTTCCGTGGGCGGAATTCTGTGCCGAAAAGTCGATCCAATGAGGGCGGCGCTGTACTAGCACCACACGGCGTCGCTGCGAGCGTTGTGACCAATATGTCTTTTTTTCTATAATTCCATTTATTTCTGGCATGAAAATAACCTGTTTGTGTTGGTCACCCGACAGTAAAACTTACATCATCGTGTAGCAGATGAAATTTTCTTCTCATCTCATTACGCTTTTTCTTAAAATAAATACGATGGCGATAATAGCAACGTTTTTGTGTCATTATCTCTGTAGAAAAATGTGCAGGTCATTTTCTCATGACGCAACGTCAACACCTAAAATGACGTCAATGACATCGCTAAGGTCACAGCGCTCGCAGCGCCGACCTGTCGGGATAAACAAATTATTGCCATCCCCATTCATTTTCATTCAGGTGTTTCCATGAACGCGTTTCGGCAAGCGCGAGACAAGCAAGCACGAGAGGATCGACTTTTTTCTCGCGAGCGTGAGGCCCGCGCTCGGAAAGAAAAGTCGATTTCGAATCGATTTTTTTTCAACTCGCGCGCTGAATTGAGCCATGTTGAAAGTATGTACGCGGCCACAGATCGTCAGAGGAACACAACAGCAGTACCAACGCGGCGCCAAAACATCTATGTCGTAACGCTTGAATGGAAAAGGTCACTAAACTCGCACGTGTCTCGCTAGCTTCCGCGCGTGTAAGGCCTGCTTTCCATTGGCGCGTTTCCGTGCGCGGAAACGCTCGAAAGCATTGTTTGGTTACGCTTCGTTGGTCACGGCGCGGAAAAAAACAATGGTTTTGAGCGTTTCCGCGCACGGAAACGCGCCATGTAAAGCAAGCCGAAAGGCCTGTTTCCACCAGTCCTGCGTGCGATTGGGCAACGCGCGCAATTTACCTTTGTTTGCATGCAGTGCGGCGGGAAATAACAAAGCCCTTTCCCGCGCACGTCAACGAATCGCGTTCGGTGGAAACGGGGCTTACTGGTGCGCGGAAACGCTCCAATGGAAAGCAGGCCTAACAGTCAAGCATGTGCGACTAGAGCAAGCCCGTCAGCCGGACTAGTAGCGCCACGATATATTCATGTGACTGATGTAGGAACTAAATTTGTACTCTAATAAGGACCCGCGCCCGTATAGTTTTTAGGGCGCGAGAGGGTAGCTGGGGGTCGGGTCTTGGTTAGGGTTAGGGCTAGAAGTGAGGGTTTAGGTCCATATATGGATAATATTGTACGAACTGTACGAACAAAATTCCTATCGTCTGCAGCTGGCCCAGTAGCCTAGTGGGTACACAGCGTAGGGCTAGCAACCAAGAATCCAAGGGTTCGAGAACCGCTTTGGACATGGTGTTTTCGCATCCTTTTAATTTCATCAGCAAACCATTTTACAGAACTGTGAAAAATATTCTAAGTCCGATGGCTGACGAGCTGGCGCTAACCTCATGTCAGTCAAGCGGAAACAGCCGAATTCAACATCGGCAGTTATCGTCATTCTACAAAATTGGGTCAGGTGACATCTTGACTAGATGGAGGCTCCCACAACTCAGGCATGATCTCGTAAATCATGAGTGAATTTCAGAAAAACATTACATTTATGCTTGATATCAAAGTTGGCTTTAGCTCAGGTGAATGAAAGAAGGCAAACAGCTTAATACTGCTGCCGAAAACCCATGCAAGCTAAATGCCTGAAACAGGCAGTGAACGGTGATACAATTGCTGTTTTGCCTACAGGGCTTCCCCGAGCTAAATATAGACCAGCGGGTGCCATGATGGTTTTATGCGTTTACTTGCGTCTGTCCTAGTATTTTTAATTAGGACAGTGTTCGGTCTACTTTCATAAATATCCTTTTGATGTTTATGTACAAATAATGTTACGGTAAAGATAAAACACAAAAAATACTACAGTGTAATTAAACTTTTTTAATTCCTTTATCTACTACATCAAATACGGTTAGAATTGCCGATTTCTATTCAATAATGAGATTCCAAAATGTAATCTGCCCAGTCCGCGCATGCGCTCTTGATCAAAAGTAATGTCAGATATCTTTTCGATTTCGGGGCCTTCAAAGTTGCTGCAATTTGTCTTCAAAGTGATTTTGATCTGAAAGAAAGAAGTTACTAGGATTACTTGACATCTTAAGCATCAACATTCGAAATTAGAAGTTCGCGGGCCACGAAGTTCATTGTTTATTTACATCTTGTTTGTTCATGTCCAGGCTTTCTTTGTCTGATGATTAATTTGTTGGTGGCATGCCCCTCTAGAAACTCTTTTGATATCAAAAGTATTCATTTTGTAAACATGGATGTTTACATTATGTTATTTTGGACTTTTGGGACATGTACAGCCTAAGAGCTATCCGCGGATGTAAAAATTTCTGAAAAGAACTTGAATGCAAAAATGTTGATTTTAGGTCACTTTGGAAATCGCCAAATTTGGACAATTTACCACACATTCTGGGGATGAAATGATGCCTAACCTATTATTAGGCAGTTTGCCTGTGCAAAGGCTTTCAGTGTTCAAGTGAGGTTATGGTTACATTAATAGGGATGTTTAGAAATCAAACGATAAACGTAAACGTTAACGACATCGTTATTTTTGTACCGAAAATGCAATATAAAATCTCGTGAGTGTGTAGTGTGAAAAATAACGTTGTCGTGGAGTTTACGTTTATCGTTTGATTTCTAAACCTCCCTAATAAAAACAGGAAAGCAAAAGTAATTCACAGAAAGCATTGTGACAAGGGCACGTTTTAAAATCATCTCACAGTTACCTTTCGGCGGATTCTCGAATGAAAAGCTGATGCTCGTCAACATCATCCACATCTTTCGTGAGTGATCTCTTTCCGCCACCGAACCCCATGCCGCCGATCCCCACAGAGGGTTTTCCATTCGTCAGGTAAACTAAAAGAAGGATCGAAATACAAATGTTAGTCCAGGCGCACAAAGATGATAACACTCAGCCATAGCACAGCGATATATGAAATGGCACAGACCAAAGGCCAAAACTTGTGTCGTCGGATTAAAAATCCTTTCATTTGTTGAACTCTCCTTTTCCCAAACCCAAAGCGCTTCAACTTACCCTGTGTGATCAGACAAGTCAAGAGTAGAAGGTAAAGAGTGGACCTCATCATTGCTTCTTTTGAATGAGAGCGAGTCAGCTGGAAGAAATATACACATAAAGCAGACTGAATACATTATGCAGCGGTCGATGTAAAC
>NMRB01001449.1:137662-150440 GCA_002633025.1 Notospermus geniculatus
AAAATGTTACAGCCCTTGTGATTGGTCAGAAGTTTCTCTGACCAAATCTGAACGAAGAGGCACAACGTCGGCTGATGGCCATTTCACACTGTCAGAATTTTGATCCCAAGTCGACGATTTTTCGATGGCGGTCCACCACGTGAAAGTTTCCTCGTGGGCATTGGCCCTCTATTGGCGACTAAACTATACAAAACTATCGGCAGTGACTGTGTCTGGTCTCAGTGTAAGTCCTACGGAAAGCAACTGTGGGGAATTGCCCATGCCAACTTGCACGAGACAATTCTCACGTGGAAGAGCACCTTTCGTTGAATCACGGTATAGTGGAACTCTAGTTTTGATGTTTGTTGTTTAGTCTTCAAAATGAAGCATTCTTTTTATAACCCGATGGATATGACCGAATAACATTCGTCATGATGACAGCAATACGGAACTTGATCATTAATTATGATAATGAATAATTCTTTTATGATTTCACGCCGTTTGGTTACTTAAATAATTGATTAGACCCGGTTTAATTCCGTCTTCTATTTGTTTTGCTCATTCTTTGTCTCTTGGGTTGACTTAAGTGCCACGACGTATTTTGAATTCGACATCCCACGGTTTGCCGGCCGTCACTTTCCCAGGTGAATCGATTTTAGATGTACCCTCTTTTCAAGATGGATGGATTGAATGCGAATGCGAGGGTGCAAAAGAGCCAAACGGATCATTCTTGTTACCGCTCCGCGCCAATGACGTCAGTCTGGTCAATCCGCACTACTGACGTCAGTCTGGTCAATGCTGCTCCGCGCCAATGACGTCAATCTGGCCGATGCTGCTCCGCGCTAATGACGTCACTCTGGTCAATGCTGCTCCGCGCTAATGACGTCAGTTTGGTCAATGCTGCTCCGCGCTAATGACGTCAGTCTGGTTAATTTCGGCATGTTTGAGGTTCTGGGCGAAAAGGGCGCAGGCGCGTTTTTTTACAAATCTTTCACAGAAAACCACGGTCAGGTATAAAAGTGAACTTGGTTTGGTTTAAACAAATCGTTGTAGTTTCACTCTAAGGGGTCGAAGCTATGAAGTAATAGAAATACGTCATTCGTCAATATGGTTTTATGAAGCCAAGGTGAAAATCGAGTGTGATGTACCAAAGTCTGTCAAAAGATGTTGACTTCTACGACATGACCCAGCCTAACTCCATTGGAATCAAGCCCTAATTTTGTCCAATGATGTTTGATAGAAGACACAGATCTGGTAACGTCTCGTTTCCGGCCGTCGTCAGTGGTGCGCGTGGTTCCACCTGTACCGCATCGCACAAACAAGACAGCGACACTCTTCTTGCCAATTTATCGCCAACGGCGAGCGGCGAGCGCCGAGCGCCGAGCGGCAGAGGCGCACGGACGGCCGGTATTTTCAAGTCCCCCTCCGAGGGCTCCGGGGGACAAAAAGGATGCAGTCGATTAATGAAGCATTTGAGGGACTTCGAGCGCATATTCCAACACTTCCTTACGAGAAACGATTATCAAAAGTGGACACGTTACGCCTGGCTATAGGCTATATTGGTTTTTTGGCGGAGCTAGTCCAATCAGACATTCACTCATTACGACAAAAGAAAATATTAGTACACAATGTGGAGACCAGCCGAGAAAGGTGATAATACATTGCCATCGAGGTAAGTGAAATTTATCAATGAACTTCATTTCCACATCCGAGAAAATCGTTACGTCATAATTCATTTCAAAATCCGAGAAAAAATGGTTACGTCATCGTCGATTATAGGATCACCAAGAAAAGGCTGGCACGTTCCACTTAAAAAGTCAACTTCTAGTTCATTACTACTACAGGGATAATACGCTAGAAGGAAGAGAGCTAACCATAGCCACGTGCCTGGCGTCCGTCCGGTGTTTACAGACAGATGATCGTCTGCTCTTATCCCACCCGTCATATTCTCACCGACAGAAAGACAACATGCTTTCTACAGTTTAATAAAGTGTAATATTGGAGGAATCTTGCTGTGTCATTGAGGTGAATACTGCCACCCGTCGGGAACAAGGCGTTTTTGCACTCTCGGCTCCCGTCTCCTTATTGCTAGGAGAACTATCAGTATTTCTCCGAAATAAAAGACATTTTCTTATTGTGTAATCACTGGTGTCTTTCATGAAGGTGTATCTTCTGCATTCCTTCTTACAAACCTCGCACCATTCACAGCACACAATATACCGCTTTCCTTTATCATGTTTATGATTGCTTAGAATACAGACACATGTCTCGTCAGTGAGCACCGGCAACTCGTGTCCATACCATAAAAAAGTTACACCCAGAGAGGTATGGCATGCTGGGGTCCAGCTTCTTCTGTTGGTGACTGATGTCAACACTGCTGACCACACAGCAGGCTGTTTGATATTCGAATCCTCGAAGGACACTCCGCCTGAGTGTTTCGTTATGATAATGTTGGAGGAGGGTGTCTACAAACCGAAGATCTAAGACCTAAGATCCTCTACAAAACGAAGACCGTCTTAGTTTTGTAGAAACCATCTTCGCGCCTCCAACAATGTGGACAATGCAGAAATGACCGAAGAGTCAATGCATGCAGCGCAACTGTCGCCGGGCTATCTAACTACACTGTAGTGGTTTGACCACTCGCCGGGATTTTCGTACACACGGGTTTGACACTGGTCGGGAAAAACACGGGAATTTTGAACAGGTGCAAGCTTAGCTATGGTGAGCTGTGCAGAAAGGCTGTTCTTGCTTTTACTTATGTCAGCACAAGCCCACACGAAGCAGTTTGACATCATCCAGAGACAGAAAATGCTGACATCATCGGGCAGGAAATTCAAATACCCCTGTTTTACATTTCTGCAGATTGCGCCCCCTGGTAGACAAAAATGGAACAATTTACCCCCCACAGGAGGTGAAGAATTAATTAAGCTACCTAACCTATTAATCACCGTTTGATGTATTTTCTCTGGGCTGAGTTTTTGGGGATTGTTCATTTATTCGGAAAATGCCCCCTGGAGGGCAGAATGTAGGTCAAATCGCAAAAAAATTTGGTTCTGTTTCGACCCCTCCCTAGGGCCTACGGCTCCACCAACTTGCATGACCCTGGGCCTTGCGGTTGCGAAATGTGCCAGTTTAACGGACACACAGACACACACACAGACAGACATTTTGAGCCATTTAGTCATATGAATGCTCCGGTCAGCTGAGCTAAAAAGGGTTTTGCCCTTTACCCTTTTTACTGGGGGTGGAGAGAAAGTGTAACTTCCATTATGTTACAAAATCTCTCCAGTGGAGAGATTTTGTAACATTATTTTTAGCAATGAGAGACTTTGTTACGTTACAAAATCTCTCCAGTGGTGAGATTTTGTAACATTATTTTTCAGCAATGAGAGATTTTGTAACGTTACAAAATCTCTCCGGTGGTGAGATTTTGTAAGTGGTGAGATTTTGTAACGTTACAAAATCTCTCCAGTGGTGAGATTTTGTAACATTATTTTTAGCAATGAGAGACTTTGTTACGTTACAAAATCTCTCCAGTGGTGAGATTTTGTAACATTATTTTTCAGCAATGAGAGATTTTGTAACGTTACAAAATCTCTCCAGTGGTGAATCTCTCCAGTGTTGAGATTTTGTAACATTATTTTTAGCAATGAGAGACTTTGTTACGTTACAAAATCTCTCCAGTGGTGAGATTTCGTAACGTACAAAATCTCTCCAGTGGTGAGATTTTGTAACATTATTTTTCAGCAATGAGAGATTTTGTAACGTTACAAAATCTCTCCGGTGGTGAGATTTTGTAACATTGTTTTTAGCAATGAGAGATTTTGTAACGTTACAAAATCTCTCCAGTGGTGAGATTTTGTAACATTATTTTTCAGCAATGAGAGACTTTGTAACGTTACAAAATCTCTCCAGTGGTGAGATTTTGTAACATTGTTTTTCAGCAATGAGAGATTTTGTAACGTTACAAAATCTCTCCAGTGGTGAGATTTTGTAACATTGTTTTTAGCAATGAGAGATTTTGTAACGTTGGCGAGATTGTGTAACTTAGGGTTATGTTTCTGGGTCAGGGTTGTAACGTTGGAGAGTTTGTGTAACCTAGGGTTAGGTCTTGGAGAGATTGTGTAACATCGGGTGGAGAGATTTCGGTAACGTCGTTTAGTTCCAAAAACGTCCGTCCAGGTGTCCCCACGAATCGTAAACATGAGGACCATAGGCCTTGCGCTCAGCTGACTATGACCTGCCAATTCAAGAGGTTGAAACAGGCATGACAGGGGAAACGACGAACCTTTTTTATGGTTAGCAAGCAAATATTAGCGTTCCTGGTGGAAATCAGTGGAAAGGGTTAATATCACTTCGTGAATCGAAAAAGATATCTTATCAGACCATTTGGGTAGGAAGGGGTTAATACATGTAGGCCCTATCTCTTGGTGAATCGAGATAGATATCCTATTACACCCATTCTGATGGTGAATTTCATTGCATAGTCCTCTCAGTCGCAGGGCAGCGGGGTGGGGCATCATGTGCTGCCCTCTGGCCACATTCACCGCCACTAAAGAAACACGCCCAACGATGACGTTAGTTCAGTCAACTTTGCCTAGGCGTCACTTGTGTTCGAAAGGAAATGCCTTCAGTATGGGACTATTTCAAAAGACCACGCCACGCGTTTTTCGCAAGTTTCGCAGATTCCAGCAAGTTTATAATGTCAAAATGAACCGGCGACGCCAGAATAAAGCTGGGAGCATTTTGTAAACTTCTTGCTAGTTTATCAAGTGCGTGGGCTTCGGTCCTTGGGTGATGGAACGAAGACAACGAAAGAACGAATTAAGGCGAAGAGTCGGAGCTAAAATCAGAGATAAACTGAAGCCCAAGTCAAACTTAAACAAGCGCCAACCATTTACTCTCAAGTTTACCACCTGTTCCCCGAATTGTAACACTTAAGAAAACAATGTCGTAAAAGTACCACTTTATGATATATTGTCCTGAAGTGTATCGTTCTCACGTTCTGTATTCTTTCCTTCACGAAGACGAGAATTTAAAGCGCTGTTAAACAAAATTTCTTAACTTTTCCGATAATTTACGATGCCCCCACCCACGGGGAGTGCCAACTTGCGGTCAGGGTGTAAACAAGCAAATGGTTCTTGTTTACCTAGTCGTCAAGACAACATGAAGATCTCATCGTTCTCGCGAGAATTTCGAGTGCAGCGTGAGTTTGTTTATGTTTAATTGACTGCGTGGGGTGAGAAGTTGAACTATCTTTATCTGGGTGTCAAACTAATCTAGAAGTTTTGCGCTAATTAGCAAATTTGGAGGAACATATGGCAAGGCGTTGTTGAAACCTAAAGGCACCATTTTCGCCTGGGCTTGTAATGATGCTGAAAGTGCAAATGGCGGCCGAAGAAGCAAGATAATGCAGGGGGTAGCTGATTGTTTTTTTTCAATAATGACGTCGGGACAATCCCGCATTCGACGCCATTGCATCATCTGGAAGGTCACATGGCCTAAATACCGTCTGCAACAGCTTGTGACAAGCACCAAACATTCGTTGAAGAGATTTTGAGCACGTGCCGGGTTTTGGACAAATTACAGCCGTCATCCTATTGAAATGCACTTCAAAACTCTTAAATGGCATTTGATCTCACGTTTCCTCGTTTGGAGTCCAAACATTAGTCCAGAATTGCCACATTGTGCGAGCGAAGTGCGCGATTCGATGACGCTCTGCGACCCTTCTTCCACACATCCCCCTTGCCGTGGAAATTTCAATCATTAATTCGTAGGTTTCGTGAAAGGACGCCGATCACGAACAGCCGGGACAAAATATGAATATATTGTCACTGGTCTGTGAGAAGTGAGTTTTCACAAAAGTCTTGACCATTTGCCGTCGAGGTATAAGTAGGCATGGCACACCCTACCAATATCTTTGCCATTAGAGGCTCAGGGTGACAATGATTAAGATTTTGTCGGCCCTAGGTGCCCTTCAACAGGTCGGCCGAAGAGCCATCATTTCAACACGGAGGTTCAACAGCCATAGACACCCTGTCGTCTGCTGCTGATGTTGTCATCACAATTACAACAACAATAGACACGGTCACGGATGCCTCCAGGTGGAGAAACCTTGGATGATACTACAGTAGACAGGTGACCTTGGACCGACACTTCCAAGGACATCTGCTCAAGGTCAAAATGACCACGGCATTATGAACTTCTCGACCACCATGACTTTGTCACAAATCGTTCTCAACGCCACTGTTTACAGCTCATCTAGACTGGCAGCCATTCCACGAGTCACTTGCCCTGGGCGCACTTCGGTAACATTGGTATACTGCCCAGTCCACATTGAACTTCCGTGCGTCACACCTGGCAACAAAAACGTTATCAGAGGGTCTACGTGTGCAGATGCATGTCAGGACTGTACCTGCGCATGTCTGGAGTGTATCTGCGCATGTCTGGAGTGTACCTGCATGGTGCTGCTGTAAATTAATCTCGTCCCCATCGTTTACACGGCAATGATTTCACTTTTAGCCCAAGTAATCCAACAAGGAAAGCTAATTATTTGCTGCGTCCCGTTAATAAAGAGAAAATCAAAGTCAACGATTCTGTTACAGAATGCGAGCCTAAGTATACCATAGCAGTCACTGGTTGCTGTGAATTTAATGGAAGAAATGTTGTCCGGCAGCACGTGACCTGTTGAAATATTAACTTAAAAGAAAAGACAAATAATTATTTAAGTGGACGCCCATTTTGTGTGAAGTACTCGCCAGGTGACCGTGAAAATGGCGTCACATTCAAAATGGCTGTCAACGTGAAATTTGAGATCCAATATGACCAAGAGGATCTCTGCCTTGATTATGGCAAGCCGAAGCGGAAAAAATGTCAGAACTGAGATATTATTGTCAGGAGTACGACAATATGGTCAGAATAATGAAATTGTCACCAGAATATTCATATTATGTTATCAGAACCCCAAATTATACTATCAGATTTTCGAGAATACGGTCAGAACAACCAAATTGTCACCAGAACATTCATATTATGTTGTCAGAACGGCCAAATTATACTATCAGATTTGGTAATATACGGTCAGAACTCAGAAACATGTCACATAATCAAATTGTTGCCAGAATATTCATATTATCTTATCAGAACCGCCAAATTGTACTGTCAGATTTCATAATATGGTCAAGACGCCAAATTCCTGTCAGAACTGAGAAACTTGTCAAGACTGTTCAGCGAGACCAATCAAGAAAACGTGCCCAGCAGATTTTGATGACGTCATAGCCACAGTCTATTATACGGTGGCCCATAAGGGACACTTATTTTTCATTTTATATTATTATCTTTTCCGATATATGAGATGAGGAACCATATTGTTTTTGGTCTTGCTGTCTGTCTGTCTGTCTGTGTAGGTGCGTGCGTGCATTAAGGGTCTTATATGCCAATGTCCAGGCAAATTTTAAAGAGGTGGGATTTGATTGGATGTTGGTGCATGGTGATGTCCCATCGTGCCCAGTACGAATGAAGATAAAAAGTGCGCGCTTGCCACCAGAGGGCGTTGAAGATTCTTTTTGATAACCATAGGTGCAGGGTGCAGGAAGGACCACTTAAAGGAAGATATATAGACGGTGGCGCCCCCGCAGGAAGGAAAGGACCGCTAGGAGGTCCAATCAGTAACTTTTCACAATAGAGTCCAATTATCGGACGGAGTATCTATTTTCGGACGGACGCCTATTCTGAGCTTGTGTACACCACTGATCATGTTACACGAATTTTTTTTTAAAACTAGGTCAAAGTTTAAAAAAATAGAATCTTAATTCTTTAATATCTCTACAACGGCAGGGTTTCTGCCAGAAATGAAATGGCCAGGGCCATTGTGCTCACCTCTGTGTGAAACTATGACTCTCACGGTGAATGTTGAAGGATCAGTACAGATAAAGATAAAGCTGAACACACCAAGAAGTATTTTTATGATCTGATCAGTATTATCAGTCAGTGACATAAACTCAGGTGATGGCACCCAGAAGGAGTACAATTTCTGAATACAATGAATACAAGTGGTATTTGTGAACAAACTGCTTTCCTGTCAAGGTCACAGATGTCAAAAATTCTATTTTTCAAGATGGCCACCTGGTGGCCACAGGTGACGTTCGTTGGGACTGAAATTTCAGAAGGAATTACAGGATACTTGCATAGATATTATTTAGACAACATTGAAACATCGTAACATTTACTACCGGTGAGATATGGCCAAAGTCAATTTTTCAAGATGGCCGCCTGGCAGCCATGTTGAAGTCGAATCTGACTGAAATTTACCATATATTTATATGGTACCTAGATACATATTTTGACAATGTTAAAACATCCTACCTACCCCTATTTATAAAATGTGGGTCAAAGTCCATTTTTCAAGATGGCTTCCTGGCGGCCATATTTGAAGTCCGATCGGGTTGAAATTTGGTGCATTCGTGCAGGGTGCCTAGATATATCTTCATACCAAATCACAACACTCTATGTCAAATAGCAATGAAATGTGCCACCAAACAGTGAATTTTGAACTTTGACCTCTGTGACCTTGAAAAGTAGGTCAAATCAAAATCCCGGGATTTATGTGATGAAGTCTCATCAGAGGAACCCACCATAAAAGTTTCGTGGTTCTAGCTAACAGCGTTCAGGAGATATGGCCGAAACAAGGTTTTCACAAAGCGCCCCCTACAGGCCAGAGTGTACAAGCAGCAGCGCTAAGTTTCGGTCCAGAGATAGTTTTTACCATGGGGTACCTGTACACCAAATTTCAAGTTTGTAACCCAATCGGTTTAGAAACGTGCCACCCCTGTTAACGACGACGGACGCCTGACGACGCCGGAAGACGCCGGACCGGACGACGAAGGACGACGGACAACACAGCATGGGAGAAGCTCACCTCACAGAGGTGAGCTAAAAAAAATAAGGGTACGGACCCAGAAAAAATTTTTTGAAAACTTTTTTTTGAAAAAAATTTTTTTTGAAAAAGTTTTGTTGAGAACAAATTTTTTTTGATTTTTTTGAAAATTTTTTTTGAATTTTTAAAAATTTTTTTTAAAGGGTTTTAAACGATGTCTGGTGCTATTTTAGGTGTATTTTGAAGCATAAAATCCCCTCGCTGGTCATGTCGGTTGTTTGGTTTCGTCTGGCATGTCATGGAAAAATGGTTACCCAACATTTTTGAGGGTACGGATCCGTACCCTGGAACAATTTAAGGGTACAGAATTTTACCCATTTTACCCTCTGGCGGAAACCCTGAACGGTAGTCGTATGATTCTGGGACCCACTTTTTTTGAATCCTCGGCCCATGTATACCGTAAGTTTAGGTTTTGGTTAAGATCGGAGAGGGTCAAAATTTTCGGATTTTGGATTTAGAATTTAGGATTTTTTAAAAATTTTGCCCCTTTCTCCGATCTTAACCAAAACCTAAACTTAGGTATGGGTCAAGGATTCAAAAAAAGTGGGTCCCAGAATCATACGACTTGCCGTTGTGGTTCGATACTTCTACGGGACCACAGGTCCTTACACACTTACTGAGAATGTATAGTTCTATAAGCGATCCTATTAGGATCTTGGCTTTGTCCCTGACCACAATTCTTCCCATAAATATCAAATATACATTCTCAGTGAAGTGTGTAAGGACCTGTGGTCCTCTAGTATAGTATCGAACCACAGGAACCTGTGTTGATACATAACGGTATGCCGCAGCATGGTGGTATTCATTGTACCCCCACGGCCGCAGCAAGTTTTCACCAAAAATGGCCAGGGCCATTGTGCTCACCTCTGTGACAGAGTATGAAGTGTGAGTAGCCTGCTGATACACCGAGTGGTGAAGGATTAGTGCAGAAACATCGTAACATTTACTACCGATGAGATATGGTCAAAGTCAATTTTTCAAGATGGCTGCCTGGCAGCCATGTCGAAGTCCAATCGACTCGAAATTTGGCATTTAAGTAGAGGGTACCAAGACACATATTTAGGCACGGTTAAAGCATCCTAGCTTCTACTAGTTATGAGGTGTGGGTCGAAGTCCATTTTTCAAGATGGCTCCCTGGCGGCCATATTTGACGTCGAATCTGATTGAAATTGACCATATATTTATATGGTACCTAGATACATATTTTGACAAGGTTAAAACATCCTACCTACTCCTTTTTGTAAAATGTGCCACCCCTGTTAACGACGACGGACGACGCCGGACGACACACCATGAGAGAAGCTCACCTCACAGAGGTGAGCTAAAAAGGCCAGTGAGACGGACCAAGTTAGCCTTACAAACCAATCTCGTACCCAGAGATTCGTTACGCTCGGCCGAGGTTGACGGTCGCTACACTAATCTCTGAAGACGGCTAGCCATTTTCACGCCTTAGGTGTGATTTTTGGTATCGTGCAATTTTAGACTGAATTTTAAACACAAATGCACTGAAATGACTTGAGATGACTTGAGTATAAAATGTTACACACAAAAATGTCCTTAGAAAGGTTTTTTCCAGGGATCTGTTGTATTTATTGAGGAAAATCCACAGCACTACTTGGCGCACTGTATAAACTTGGAGTGAAGCGGGATGCGCCGTGTGTAACGCACTTGCCTGCATTTTGGTTCCCGAAGCCACCGCTAGGGCTCAGCCGTCTCCAGAGATTAGTGGAGCGACCTACAACCTCGGCCCGAGCGTAACGAATCTCTGGGTACGAGATTGCTTACAAACTTGATTTTAGGCAAACTGCACACAGCGCCACCTCCAGACACTGCCATCAGTTCCCTACTTTCTCGGCGGAGCGATCGTAGTTCCAATACATGCCAAGTGGAATTGAAGAATTTCATGGGCACGTATACGAAACGTTTTTTCGTCGACCTAATTATCTGATTGGTCAACAGAAGCACGTGACAGCTGATAACCACATGGTATTGTTTACATTCTGCCAATGCAGTGTCCTGATTGGTTGAGCAAACCAACAACCTGTTGAGTAATTTGGTTTTATCCTTCCGATGTAGTTCCGTACGTCTTGACAACTGCAACGTCAAAATACCCTTTTTTGGTCGTTTTTGAGAGCTTTATTGGTAGATATTTTATTATTGTTTCCAAAAAGGCCTACATTTGGGCAGAAAAAGGCCTAAATTTATTCACTGCACTTTTGTGCAGGCGCATCACAGCAGTTGAAGGCTAAGGCATTATCCGGGTTTACCCATAATGCCTAGGATTTTAGGTGGCGATACCTGAGAATATCATCGTCCAAGTATCAACTAATTTCAACGCTGCGTGGAGTATGTTAGCCTTTACTGTTTACTGTTACCGATGGCGATGACCTAGTTATTGGCAAGATGGCGCGAGCGAAACTGATATTACAATTCCGCCCTGTGCCCTGACGCACTGCTGTGATAGCGTTTTACCCTTCATCAGGTAAACTACTTCAACTCATTCTTAGTGTAGGCCTAGGCCTATGTAGCAACCATTTCCATGCCTAATTGATAACTAAGATCAGTCGAATAGTAGATTTGAACAGTCTTGTTGTTGAGCAGTCCTGCTGATTCGGTCCGGGGATTCGATGGTAGGCCTAATTCCCGCCCGCCCGCAGGCAGTAGGCCTGTATAGCATGATAGTCATAGTGCTTGCCAAGCACTATGACTATCATGCTATATAGGCCTACTGCCCACTGGCACGTGACTGGGGTAGGCCTAGCCTACGAAAAACTAGGCCTACATCGATCGTGTGCGTATGAATGAAGTAGGTCATCACCATACCGTAAATAAACAGTTTTTTCCATGACCCATCGTACACTCTAAAATGTCGTGACATAGGAGTGAGGGAAATTCCAGGCGGTGTTGCGCAGACGACGGGCAGTTGCGACCACACCTGAGAATATCATCGGTTCTTTATCGCTGGCTCCCTTAGTGTGCGGTGACGAAGGGAGCCAGCATTAAGAACCCCTGATGTTCTCCAATCACCACCCACAGTAAACTCACATGTTCTGAGGATGTTGTGATGGGTTTTATAGTGGGTGTAAACGGTAAAAAAGGATGGTAGTAAAAAAGGCACTGGTAAAAAAGGCAATGGTAAACAAGATGACATTGTAAATGTCGAATGGTTCCCGATGTGCAGGTACAGTCATTGACATTAGTTTATCTACACCTACTACCTTGAATATTTCAAAAACTACTGGACCAATTTTAACACGGTTTATACCACATGAAAGTAGCCTATATAACCTTGGTCATATTTCTGCATCAAAATTTTGGAAATTTGGAAATATCATAATTATGTAATAGCTCATTAGAAAACCCCCTAAAAATCAACATTTTTATTATGGAATTTTTTTGTGACTTTTGTTACAGGGTTGATAGAGTGGAAGTCTCTAAGGATTTTGGGCTTTGTTTCATCAAAATATTTCGAGTGGTTGCTGAGATATTTGAGAATATCGAAATTTTGATAAATTGAGATTTTCGTGTTTTTCAGGAAATTTTGATGCCATCAGTTAAAGCTAACCTCAGAATATGGGTTTACAATAATTTTGGAACTTTTTGCGTTAACTGGGCCGAGATATTCATATTTGAAAATACCCCCTTAACTTAAGGGGGCGGTAGTGGAAACATACAGCGCCGTTTAGTGCGGCGGTCGAAGGTTGAACCGTCTTATTTATGAATAACCATGTATTGTTAATAAAATTAGGCGTCAAGGACAAGCTGATCATGGTTCGTTGCCAAAACCTACACTGTTTCAAAAATATTGTCCAGCACAATGCTTTTGTACACCCGGTGCGTCCGTGCGCATAGGCCTATTTTAAT
>NMRB01001449.1:163365-183339 GCA_002633025.1 Notospermus geniculatus
CACCTTGTGATGAATGAACAGTTCTACCATTGGTCTGTTTCAAGGGAAATTGAGTTCTGATTATGAAATGTGACTTGCCCCAGGGAAACTGTCGGCTAACTGCAAATATTGGAGTCCAGCATTTGTCAATCTCGGCGGTGTATTTGGACCGATGTTTATTTCTTTGGTCGCGACCAACTTTTTCATCATTGAATTCAACCCAAATGATAGCTGGGTTTTGCAAATCTTGCATGTACTGTATATGCTTAACAATACAGGAGGCACCATTGACAAGACCATCATTTATATCGAGATTGACTGATGTGGAGTAAATGAGTGAGACTGCAATGTTCAGTGATCTAGACAGGCCAGCCTGTTCTTTATACATGTCCACTGTTTTCACACTATCAAGTATCTTCTGACGCACATTTGGAGAACAGTTAGTGAGAATTTCATCTTGAGCATTAACAGTTGCTTTCTGTGAGGTGACTGCTTCAAACAGAGAAGTATTGTGAGTATGTGCTAAATACCTGAGAGCGTAGAGGTGGGGTATGTCCTTTGGATAGTCTGGTTCTCCAGCAGATATCTGACGTTGAAGAAGATATTTTATGTCATCGTCAGTGTGTTTGCCAATTCTTAATTTGTTGAGGATATTGGCAAATCTTGCATCATCTTGTTGTCGCATAACTTGGTCAAGTTCAAACATGTGAAAATGTTCTGTCCAGAGATTAGTTGCTAGGGGTCCATATCCATGTGGGAGTGACTGGAAAATGTATCTGTCGAAGACTGGTTGAAGTTGGTACATATCACCAATGGCTAGGACATTGACTCCACCAAATAGTACATTGCTACCTAATATTTCTTGCAATCTCAAATTTATGAAATTGAACATTCTGCATCCAACCATAGATATTTCATCAATGATGAGAAATTTCAAATGCAGATATTTTGCTCTAAGTGTATTTCGCCTTTTTGAATGTATGGTTGAACCACCAACAATATACGCTGCAAACCCAGATGGAGCAAGAATCTGTATTCTTATGTCATCAGGATCTTGGCCTTCAGCTGAACATAAATATCTCAAGAGGTATTGATATAATGCTTTTACAACCTGTGATTTACCAACACCTGCACCTCCAGTGAGAAATAAGTACAGTTTTTCCTCTGTAGTTTTTATTGTTTGGGTAATGTGAGTGAATATTTCTCTTTGTTTCTTGTTGAGGGACTGTAGTAGGTCTTTGAACTGTTCATCAGGAATCCGTGGACCAACATATTCAACATCGAGATCTGTGGATCGAACTGGAACACCAATGTCTTGAGCAAGGTCATATTGTTGATGTGACTTACAACGCTCTGGGTCATAGAAGAGACATTCTTTACTCTGAACAGTGTCTTCTACTTCATCTTGTTCCATGTCAAGAATACCATCATCTTCGGCTTGTTGCATTGCTTGTAAGTCTTCGTCTTTGATCTTCTCATACTGTCGACGTGTTGTTTCAATGTCAGAGGTTTTTTTCAGATGTTCATAATGATGTTCATATTTCTCATATCCTCCAAGTAAACTTTCTTCAGTTTTCCTCCATGGATGGTAGAGTAAAAGACGTTCTCTGTAATATTGTTCAGAATCATTATCTTTACTGAAGTTGACATACCGAATAACTCTTGGATTTTTTCTCTTGGTAATTGTGATGCCATTTCTGAGAACATAGCGAGTCTCGACTTCAAAATCGACCTCGTCGTCGTTGCCGTCATTTAAGTTCACTTCAGGGATGTCATCATTGTTTACATTGTGTTGATTTACTTCATCAGTTGGATCATCTTCTAAATTGTCTTCAAAAGGATCATCATCAGTGAAATTCTTTGGGTATTTAATTGTGAACTGTGATGCATAATCAGCAAGGCAGTATTTGTGTAAACAAGGAGGTCTTCTTGCATAGAGTGATACAAGTCCTTGTGTTTGTATTGCAGTTGAATGAGGGTCCATCTTTTCCAGCTTAGATTTGTCTTTCAATATGAATGGACGTTCTTCTGGTTTGTTGGTGTTGATGAAGAGAACTTCTCTTGATGAGCGGGTAATTGGGGTCTGAAGTACGAGGTAAGCAGCTTCTTGGGCTCCAGTTTCTACAGCATTCAGGAATCTATTGCCGATGTGTCTCACAGACTGTTTAAGATGCATGTTGTCAGACTTTGCCTCTTTTGCTGCTGTATCAAGGAGGGCACTCATTCCTTTCTGCGACTTGCAGGTGTAGGCAATAATGTAAACAGCGACAGCATAGCCGTCAAGAATAAACTGTATGTCATGATTGGCTTGCCATGCACTCAGAAGATGTTTCATGTACGGATTGATCCGAATTTCACAGGCACGTCTTTTTAAGAACACTTTGGCAGATTTCAATGATGATCGAATACTTTTGATATATTCTTCCTCTGTCATTTCTAACTGTTGCAGAAATTCATCAAACGTCATGGTCACATCCTTCCCATCACCCATTTCTTTTAGAGTTTCTTGTATTCGCTTGAACTTTTCTTTGTATGATGCTCTGTCATCTTTAGTAGTGTCAGGAGACAGCGGTTCTAAAATTCGAGTTGTTCTCATCGGTGGCATTGGAAATCCAAATCTGCAAATTGCACTTCTACCAGTACCTTTTCTGCAACCTTTCGTTGAGTGTTTGTGATACTGCAATGCCAAGAAGTCTCTTTCTTCATCACTGACATCAGAAGACACACTAATGAGCGAATCAATGAATTCAACAACTTCTTCTTCAGATGCATCTGCATAAGTTGGAGCATTTTCAATCCATAAAGCCATGTGAACATGTGGAGAGCCTCTTTGTTGAAATTCTACTCGGTAAAAACTATCCTTTACTACACCTAATGGATTGTGTCGTCCTTTCAGAACGATTTTCATGAACTGCTGGAATCTGTGGTCAAAATACCTGGCACATGTTACTGGATCTGCACTTAAAAGTCGACTTCTTGTTTCCCAACTGAATTCATCTACTTGCTGGTCAGTGTAATCAATGTTGTCAATTAATTTGCCCAGTGTTTTCAGTAAAGGAACCCATTTGGTATCAGCAGCTGACAGAGATATGAATAAGGTTGGAATACCAAGTTGACGAATCATTGCAAATACTTGTTTTTTCTTGTTTTCAAGGTAAGGTGGGGAGTTACGAATTGTTCTGAATATGTAGTATCCCTCATCTAGTCGCACCATTCCATTGCGCATTTCATCATCTAACATTTGTTCAGCAGTGTAAGTGTTCCCTTGAGTTCTGCAGCGTCGAAGAGCCAAAGTGACTTTGTCAGATATCTGTTTGAGTTGTAATTTCTTCAACTTAAAGAAAATATTGGGGACATTGGTAGATGCCCGTCGATCTACAGATCTCAATTCATATTTGGCAATGTCACTGTAATGTACTGGGATTTCGGTCTCTACTCTGCGATGTCCACAAAATATCGTTGGGAAAGAAAGGAACTCTGCATCAGCATCATGGTACAAACTTATTGGTGTTTGTCCTTCTCCAGGTGCAAATATGTATTCTTGTGGTTCAGAAACTTCAGGAGAATCCAACATTGTATCCATATTTCCTGATACTCTTTCAGTTTCGTCAACTTCGCTGAAGTTATCATCATCATCATCATCATCTTCAGCGTTATCTTGCTTCATATCTGTGTCCTGTCTTTGTTCCTGCCAATTATCAGAATCAACCTGAGAAGTGCTAGGAATCGGCTCCTTCTCTTTATGACTATATATTTTTTCCTGTTTCTGTTGACACCTTTGATGACTATGATCATCTGAAATGCTTGCGATTCTCTCAGGGTGTTCAGAATCTGTTTTTTCCTTTCTGTGTTCCTCATTGTCATCAGAATGATGGCCACTATGCGAAGTGCTTGGAATTGGTTGCGTCTGCTGAAGATGTGTTTCTTCCAAGAAGTGTCCTAAGTCTCCAGTTTCTTCTTGACTGAGTGATTCCAACCAATTGTCGCTTAAGTCCACATTGATGTCTTTGTAGAGTGGTCCATGTTCTTTCAACCATTTCAGAGCTTTTAACACTTTAGTTGGACGAATATTTTCACTGAATACATTTGTTTTGTATTGCTTTCGTCTCCGTAATTTCACAGGAATTGTCTCAATATCAGATAAATTCCTTGGGAGTGACAATGCAGTTTGTGTAACATTAACAGGAACATTGACAACATTTCCCCGTACCATTTTTTGGCCACCAACAGGAAGTTCTCGCATTTGCATGAAAGGAATACGAAGTGAAATGAGCCTTTCTTCAAGCTGATGTAGTTCAAGTTCAGAAGGTTTCGGATGAAATCCAACATTATTTTTTATGGACAACTTTGGTATCTTCCCTTTGCCAATAGAATCTCTGCATGTTCCACATATCCATTCAATATCGTCAACAGATTTATATCCTGTCAGACAATTAGACAGTAACTCCTGATATTCACTTCGGACATTTACATTATTTACTTTGATCACAGAATGTTTAAACCATGTTTGTTGACAAGAAGAACATACATATAATGGGCCATTTGACACATTTTCATGAAATATTGTAATATTTTCCTTAAGGGTTTGTCCGTGTTTGCTTTGGATTTTATTCCTTGTTTCTTTTTCTTTAACTTCCATTTTTTTTCTCTTCTGTTTTCTTTGTGCAGTATTTCTGTTGCGTTCTGCCATCTGAAATTCTCTGTTCAAACTTCTTTTGCATCTTTTATGCTCTCTTTCTTTGAATTGAAACTCTTCATCAGATCTCAACTTTCTTTTCCTCTGGACATCTTTTTCCTGTTCTGGTGTATAAATTTCTGGTTTGGAACGACTTTTCTGTTTATTCTCTTTTTCTTTTGCTCGTGCAGATGTACTTGCTCTGCTTCCCTGCTTCCTCTCAAGTTCACTTCGGTGAAAGTCAGGATTGTTTCGAAGTTTCTGTTTGCTTCGTTTTCCTGAAAGTCTTTCACTTGCTTGGAAAATTGGATTTGTTCTCTTTAGTTGCTTATGGGCAAGTTCACATTTTCTGTATTCTGGATGACTCCTCTTCTGTTGTTTGCTGTCAAGTTCTTGTTTCTTATATTCTGGATGACTCCTCTTCTGTTGTTTTGTTTGTCTTCCCATATCTCTCTCTTTTGTGTTGTAATTGGAATCAGATCTCTTCAGTTGTTTACTCTCAAGTTCATTCTTCCTATATTCTGAATCTCTTCTCTTCAGCTGTATTCGGTCAAGTTCTTGTTTCTTGTACTCACTACTTTTGTGAATGGTACCTTTACTGATTCGGTCCTTCATCTTTTCAATAGCTCTGTAACTTGCATCCTTTCTTTTTTCTTGCATCAGTTGTTTCATGTACTCCTTTCGTGAAAGTTTCTCTTTCTGGTCCTTGAAATATGTGTCCAGGTTACTTGCTGTATCACGGTGCAGTGGGTCATCAGTGGCCAACACCTGAAGGCCATTGGATCTTTTATCGCCTAAATTAAATGCTTTTCTTGACACAGACTTGGCTTTAAAGTATGTAATTTGGATGTTGTTACAATCAGAAATGTTACATCCAAGTTTTGATGCATAGCTGGTAAGAAATTTTACTACATCATATTTGTCATTGATGTGTAGACAGACTGATGTGCCCTCTGAAACAGGATCACCATATCTATTTCTGCTATGAGAATCAAAAAGAAAGTAACTTGAGTTGTTATAAAGCAAGGCAACAGCATTTGTACCAATGATTAAAATGGAGAGACGAGTAGTAACAAGATCTTGGACAGCAGTTTCTGCTGTGACGTAGGGCGACGTGTCATCTTCAGCAAGGAAGACACTTTTGCCAAAAACTATGTTCTTTGTGATGCCTGTTTGTTTAAAGTTAAAAAATAGTGCCAATGGCACTGTGCCCGCTTGGCTTTTTAGCACAGTGGTGGAAGGCATAAGCCATATCAGAATCATACAAGCCATATTTGACAATTTTTGCCATTCTCGTAATTTCAGACAAACTTTGATGTCCGTGACCTTGAAAAGTAGGTCAAATAAAAAACTTGAGCAGTATGTTATATTTCCTTGTTAGATATACCTATAATAAAAAATCGATGAAGTTCCGTTGCTTTGTTCAGGAGAAAAAGCAGGTTTTGTGAGTTTGGCTTAGGCCTCCTGGTGGCAAAGTCAAGAATTAGATTTCACCGAAATTTCGTCAGGAAGTCACTACAAGCTAGAGGTAAATACATACAAAGTTTCAACACAATCGCTCGAACGATTATCAAAATATAGCCCTTTTAAGTTTTTCACAAAACGCCCCCTACCTACCAAAATAGGAATCGCATCGCACCCAAAATCGAACTTGACCTAAATTTTGAGGACATACACACCTGTGTGCAATATGAAAATGATCCCTCAAAAACTGAAGGCGCTATCCATCTGACAAGGAAAAATTTGATATTTTTGTTTTGGCCCCCTAGTGGCAAAGACAAGAATCAGACTGCGCCAAAATTTCCTGTGCAAGTCACCACCAACTAGAGGTACATACATACAAAGTTTCATCGCGATAGCTCAAGCCATTCTCAAAATACAGGCCTTTGAATTTTTTCACAAAGCGCCCCCTACTGGCCAAAGTAGAAATCGCATCGCACCCAAAATCGAACTTGACCTAGATTTTGTGGTCATACACACCCATATGCAATATGAAAATGATCCGTCAAAAACTGAAGGCGCTATCCATCTGACAAGGGCAAAGTTTACGGACGCACGCACGACAGACCACCACTAAAGGCGCCAAGCACAGCATAAGCCCTTTTGGCCTATGGGCCAAGCGGGCTAAAAAATGACTGTTGGAAAATTCAACATACGGGCGTATCTGGTCAACTGCCATGTATCCACTTATCTCCCATTTTTTATATAATGCATCTCCTTGCTGCAAAATTTCGTCCATATCAACTGTTGTCCATAGATGTGGTGCTTTAATTTGGGAAAATACCAATGCTTTCACACAATTGACAACACACTGTTTCCCAATGCTGTCACTGGAAAATTTTGTTGCATTTCCTTGGTGAAAATTTCCTCTGGTAACGTTTGCTATTGTAAAGTCACATGGACCTGGATTACTTTCTACATCACCTGCTAATTTCAATTTGTCGGAGCTGTATGCATGATACAGGACCAAGTTCAATAGAAGCCAGAAAGAAAAGTAGAATTCACAAGTGCTTTGAACAGATGAGTAATAGGCAGCGATCCGGAGGCTTTCCAATTCGCTATGTTTACTTGGAAATTTATCAGTAACCTCATCAAACCAGATGTTATATCCATAAAGTTCTGATAAACTGTACTCACGGTAGTCCTCAACATTTGTTACAATGATCTTCTTGCATCCGCATACAAGAGTGTTATTTCTTTTGCTAGTTATCGCTCTATAATAGAAATTTCCCACTGATGATCGATACTGTTGTAGAGATATCATGATCTTGGGTTAACACAGCTCAGACTTTAGCAACAAATAGTCTATCTCCTTGTAACTTTATATGCGACACCAATGAGCAAACTTGCCTAGAACACACACAACTGAAAATTTTCAGTACTTTACCTGTACAATTAAGAGATTGGGGTTTACAGCCAGTCCACAGCAAATTCTATCCAGCTGAATAGGATACGACACCCAAGACAAAAATTCAGGGTAACCAGCTATTGAAGAACGCAAGTGCTCATAAACTAATGTCCCTAATTTACCTGTATTTCCCAGTCACCTTGTTGCCACTTAGTCTTGCAAATACTAACAAAAGAGACGTAACTCCCGGCAATTATACTACAGAACCTAACTAGAAGTATCAATCGGCAGCTCTTCAACAAACCAAAGAACAAAATGTATGCCAATGAATCCACAGATGCTTGCCAGTTGGACTTGCTGGATAGTAACTTCAGTCCTCGAATTCTACAAAACAATCTTTACTCCCAAGACTCACCGACCAGTGGCAGTGCTTGTTTAGAGCAGTTGTCAAAATAGACGGTTAACACCACAGACTTCTTTACGTTAACTAGGTTAGTCAACAACACAGTAAATAATAAATTCTGCCGTATACTTGAAGAACAATCGTGAAATAAGTATTTATTCTTAAAAAAATGGAACGAAGTACAGCAGTATGGTACGAAGGTTACAGGAAATTTGGAAATATTCACTGGGATTGACTTCCTTCAACTTCTCAACAATGGTGTCTTCGTATCTTGGCAGTGACTGAATATAACTGCTGAAAAAAAGCTTAGTTCAAGTTTGCTTTTGCTTTGTATTGTTCAGTTCTGATATTTGCTTTGTTTCTGTGCTGTTGTTTGCTTTCAATATTCGCTCTGTTAGCTGTTGCAGTATTTTTGTTAGCTGTCTCAGTATTTTGGTAAGCTGTCTCAATATGGTTTAAACAGGCGTGCAGCCTGCTGTGCTGCTATGGGCTTGTCGTGCAGACAACCTGGGCAGTACAACTCGTGCAGAGTTGCACGCAGTCTCAAGCAGGGAACGCAACTTGAGAAAGCGCCAGCAGCGGTACGCACAATTCTCAAAATGAGAATTCTATGCCAGAGTTACCCGGCAGGCACAAGTGTACGCTGACACTCGCGATTAACTGTGCGCTGACAGTTGAGGTTGAAACCGTACGCTGACGGTTAGAACTGTTCACAGACAGTTGAAGTGTTCACTGACGGTGGTTGGAACTGTTCGCTGACAGTTGTAGCGTTCACTGACAGTTGGGAACCAGTGTATCACAACACTGTCGAAAAGCTTCTGAGGAATTTAGTGATCTGAAATTAGAAAATGAGACAAAAATGAACATGTGAATTATCTGTTCTGAACTGAGAAAGAGAATACTAGTACATGTAGTAAGATGTTTAGTAACTGGTGGAGAGTTTGTATCTATCAACATGACCAACAACTGAAAATTGAAATGGATAAAAACAGGCAGTTGGATCTGTGAAGGTTAATAAGAACTAGAAATTGACTTACCAGTCAATTTGAAAGACCGCCCTTGGAAATTGGGAGCTAAGACACAGTTGATTGATCGAGAATTATCGAACGGCCAGGTTTGGTGCCAGGCTTTTGAAATAGGGAGAATAAAAGTATCACATTCCTAAGCAGGAAGACTTATTCCAAAGAGGAAGACTTGACTTCTCCCTACTGACTTCAGAAGGAGAAGCTGTAAAGGTCACTACTATTCAGTGATAAACTGAACTATGTGCTATGTACTGCCAACAGGGTCCAATAACAGGTATGTGGCGGACCAGAAAGGGATTGACTCTTCCCCACATCCATTGAATAATCAATCAAGATAGGAACCAGTCCAGGGTCATCACAACGCCATCTTCAGCATACATAACGAACTATGCACATGTGTATGTTAGCTGTGTGCTGTTTGTAAGTAATAGTACTATGAATTGCCTGAAGATGGCATTTCAGTCAACAGTTTGAAAAAATGACAAATTTCACCCAAATTTCGCACTATTTGTACACGGATGACCCCAAGAATCAATAGGGTTCTGTGTAATGTGCATATCTATAATTCCTGAAAGTTTTACCGCGATACATGGCGTTTTTCGTTAGTTATCGTGGGGACACCGCAGATTGGATGGAGAGATCCAGAGAGAGAAATTCAGTAAAAACAAGGAAGACCGCCCCATTGATGGGGGCGGTCTTAATAAATAATAGTCAGATTTCTACCTTGCGCACCGGATGTTGACATTCTGCCTGGAAATTTCCGATTCATAAGTAAGTTCAAAGACTACTGTACAGTTGCATCCACCGAGATCACTATGTATTTGTTCTATCCCAATAGGCCTTATCGCACCTAGCACATGGCTAATCAACATAAATCAGCGAAGTGGAAAGGGCCTAACCATCAGCGCCACCGCAGTACATTCACAATGCATTGCCCTGTGGATGGAGTGCATTTTATGTAAACATTGGCCAATAAAAGTAACTTCCAAAAGACGGATGCACCTAAACTACTAGCTGGCGTGGGATGCGGTATGAAGTGATTCAAATCGATAAATGTTTGACCACCGACCGTCTTCGCGATCGCAAAAAATCGATGATTAATACACTGACAGGCCATAAACATCACCAAACACATTATCATGGGCCCCCGTCCCATAATTCCCGCTTCTATTGCCTCGGCGGTCACGTGCCAGAATTGACCAATCAGCGCGGAGTTGGGGCGGGACTTGCGCGATTTGTTTTGGTGATGTTTATGGTCTGTCAGTGTATTAATCATCAATTTTTTGCGATCGCGAAGGCGCTCGGTGGTCAAACATTTATCGATTTGAATCACTTCATACCATATCCCACGTAGCTCGTAGTTTAGGCACATCTGGCTTTTGGAAGTTACTTTTATTGGCCAATGTTTACATAAAATGCACCCCATGCACAGCGCAATGTATTGTCAATGTACTGCGGTGGCGCTAATGGTTGGGCCCTTTCCGGCTGGCTGGCCTCCCATGCGCTAGGTGCGACAAGGCCTATTGAATGTTGCACTGTATTCGAATCAGAACGAATCTTCTGTTGAACTGACCAATCATAAGCTAGCAGCAGCAGTGATTGGTGCGAGGTTGACCAACTTTACATTATGAACCTTACACTTCCAATTAATCAATCGAAAAATGGCAGTGACACAGTTTTAGCACATTCCAGTACTGCAAAATGCCAACATCCACTCACTGTCTAAGAAGCAGATGGAAGGTTGTGTTCTCACAAAAACTATTACCTTCCTCACACTTGATGCAGAATGCCTGACGAATTCGACAGCAGGTCTAATATAACTTCAAATTCCGTCAGCTGAAACAGCAAAATGGATGTGTGAACCACTTGTTCTGAAAAAACATAAAACTTGGTAGCTACCGGTAGCCTAGCCAGCATATGCTGCATACATATAGATAGCTACCCACCCAGCAAGAACTGTCAGGAATAACCTAGTGTCAGTTCAGTCTGTGTTTTTTCAATTTCATCATGGTTAAAGGTACTATTAGCTTAAAGTCACTTTACACAGGGCCCATACTGCATACATAGGCCTACATACAGGGCCCATACTGCATACATAGGCCTACATGCCATAGGCTAACTGTGATGTGTATGTACATGCCATCATCCATGTGCATGCATGCCATGTACACTGTGCTGTGCAGCTGTGTTAATAGTAGGGGGCCTATAAGCCTGGTTTGGTTACTGAATACTGAACTCACGGTTTCTGTCTCTGATTTCCGATTGACGAAATGACACAGCACCTCAATTGATGCTCAACATAAACTGTTGCAAAGAAGCAAATGAGCCAAGCTTCATTCAACAACAAGGTAGGCGCTATAGACGGTACAGACACTGCAGACTGAACCAGCAAGATAAGAACAGAGATGACCAAACTGGCAAGATGGCGGCTATCTCATGTGCATTGATGTGTGATAATGACAATCTTGACACTAGAGAGTCTTGGGACGAGGTTCAACCAACCACCCTCTCCTAGTATGGTTCGAAGGTTACCATCTTGAAAAGTAGTGCAGCGGAGGATTAAATGGGATAGCAATTGTGATCAGGCTCCAAATGGTAACTCCATTAGGCATGTTTAGTTTAGGATGAGTGATGCAGTCAAACATGGCGGCGACTGGTAGATGAGAGGCAGATGAGAGTGTCTAGTGGTAAAATGGTAGTGAGAGAGAAAACCTCAAGAACACTTTCACAGCCAACATGTACAATCACTGGAAAATAACCAGCCTCAGGGCTAATAAGTGTACTTACTAGGCCTGATTATAATCACAAATTTCGAATGGATGTGCTACAATTAAAATTTAGAGATGATCCCGCCAGGATTTGAGGATGTTACCGTATTACATTTTTTGTTTGGACACCTGGTGGCCAAACCGAGAATCGAACCGGACCGAAATTTGGTACCGTAGGTCATCAGACGTAGGTGTGTATTTTTTCCAAGTTTCCGATCAATAGGCCTAGCGACTACGAAATGTGGCACTAAATGGCAAAATTCTAAACTTTGACCTCTGTAACCTAGAAAAGTAGGTCAAATCAAAAACCCGTTAAATATATTATGTACAATCATTACATACACACACTACAAAAATTTGAAGACGATCCAGTCATTAGTTCAAGAGTTATTGCACTTTTTGTGTTTTTGGTTTTGGCCACCTGGTGACCAAGTCAAGAATCGAATCGGACCGAAACTTGTTGTCATAGGTCATATGACCTAGGGGTATATATATGCCAAGTTTCAGATCAATAGACCCAGCAGTTACGAAACGTGCCCTGCTAACGGACAACGACGGACGACGACGGACGACGGACGCTCGGCCATCGTATAAGCTCACCACAGGTGAGCTAAAAATTTGGAGAGGATCCAGTCATTAGTTCATGAGTTATTGCACTTTTTGTGTTTTTGGTTTCCGCCACCTAGTGGCCAAGCTAAGGGTCAAATCGGACCGAAACTTGGGGTCATAGGTCATCTGACCAAGGTGTCTATATGTACCGAATTTCAGGCCAATAGCACCTGCGGTTACGAAACATGCCACTTAAAGGCAAAATTTTGAANTGGATGTCCGATTGGGCCGAAACTCCATAATTTTGAAGGTACCCCTCTAATACACGTTTATGCAAGATATGAAGACGCTCGGTGAAATAATGAAGAACTGTGGCAGGTTCGTTACTTTTGTCGAACTTTGACCTCTGTGACCTTGAAAAGTAGGTCAAATCAAAAACCCGTTATATATGTAATGTACCCTCATTAGATACACCTATGATAAAAATTTGGAGGTGATCCTGTCATTAGTTCAGGAGTTATTGCACTTTTTGTGTTTTTGGTTTTAGCCACCTGGTGGCCAAGTCAAGAATCGAATCGGACCAAAACTTGGTGTCATAGGTCATATGACCTAGGGGCATATGTGTACCAAGTTTCAGATCAATAGCCCCAGCGGTTACGAAACGTGCCCTGCTAACGGACGACGACGGACGACGACGGACGACGACGACGACGACGGACGACGACGGACGCACAACCATTGTATAAGCTCACCACAGGTGAGCTAAAAACCCTAATGTTTCAAAAACAATAAATCATATCAAAATTTGGGCTTCGTAAGGACACTTCCGAGGTCTGTCTGCAGTGCATACCCAGAGATGCCAACCTCAAATTGACCCTTCCAGTAATTTTTCACCCCAAAAAGCCGAATTTCAAGTAATTTGAGGAAGGCTTCAAGTAATGGATGCATCATATCATATTTTTGTGACACACAGTGCAAAAGTCATGAAAATTGTCCTCACAAGGAGTGCGCTTTTATGGGTGCCGCCGTTGCATTGATGATGAACCAGACGATGCGCAGTGCACAAAATTCAGCGATCTGCGCAGTTTAGTTTCTCAAGAAGCTGGTAGACGTCTCTCATGCGCCGCATGAACAATCTCCATGCATCATCATGCCACACGTTTAAAGTCAAGTAAAAAATTGGGGGGGGATTAAATTTTTTGCCGTAATTTTTCGGATTACGGCCGGAATAGCTGGAAAATCGGCAAAAGACGTAGAAATTACGGCAAAAACGTAATGGTTGGCATCTCTGCATACCAAGTTTGGGGGTGATCTTTTCATATTGGTTCATATTCTGAGCAACTTAAGACTCATTTCTTGGTGACGGGTTACATATGATGAAGAGAATTCCCATACACACCCCGTAATTCCTCCTCGCCTCATCCAAGTATATTCTAGCAAGACGCAACAACTCTTGTCCCATCTTCAGTGTGTTATCGGTCATCTTTTGTGTTTCCTCAATCTGGACGATTGTCGACTGGAAAAATTTGAACAAATGCACAATTAGATCATCAGTGTTTCCGCCAGAGGGTAAAATGGGTAAAATTCCGTACCCTTAAACTTTTCCAGGGTAACGGATCCGTACCCTCAATAACGTTGGGTAACCATTTTTCCATGACATGCTGGACGAAACCAAAGAATCGGCATGACTGGCGCGGGGATTTTATGCTTCAAAATACGCCTAAAATGGCACCAACATCGTTTAAAATTTTTTTTTATTTCAAAAAATTTTTTTCAAAAATTTTTTCAAAATTTTTTTTTTTCACCGTACCCTCATTTTTTTCCCTGGCGGAAACCCTGAGATCTTAGGTTATGATGAAAAGAAAGCATTGGAAACCGTAAGGTCTAAGCCTGGTGGTCGAGTGGTAGCGCGCTTGACTACCAAACTGTGCAATGGGACGGTCGATTTTACAGATTTGTTGGCCCAAAGGGGGATGTGCGCCGGATGCCCCCCCTTGGATCCGCGCCTGCTGCACATTCTGTATGAACAGTGAGCTTACCCTTATTCTCTTTAAGTATGCTTTATTTCGTTCGTTCGTTCTTATGGCAATTGTTGACGTCTGCAACGACTCGCGACTCCTCAACCTCAGATCCTTCAGCTTGTTGTCAAACATCGTCAGATTCTGGTAAACATCATCAAACTTATCCACCTGCTTCATGGTGTCAATGTTGATGTTTTTGACACGCTCCAACACTGCAACAAACAATTCAAGAATTGTGACACTAACTCACCCTCCTTTTAACATTTGTCATCCATTTTTTTCTCTGGCTGAATTCGGAGACGACTTCATGTTTACTTACATTCGACGGCCAGACGTAATTCTTCCTGTGCACCAGTTGACTTGGCAGAGAAATTGCGTCCTTTGATCTCAGCCAAAATGGCCTCCGCCTCTCGAAGGAGCTGGTCGATATTTGTGTGGCGGATTCCTTCCTGGATGGCTTTCAGTACGTCCTTCACATAATCAACAGCGTCTGCAGGAGGGAAAGAAATCACTCTTTGATCAACTTTGCCAGAAATGCTGGCAAAATATGACAGTAATGCATTTTTTCTCGCCTAAAAGGTATACTATCAGGACTCTCGATTGCACATATGCCTGGGGACCCTCTATTTTTCAGGCTATTTTGGGCCTACCGATATATAGATATTTTTGTGGCTTTTCGTTGTCCGATGTTCAAGTATTGCGTCACATTTCCTTTGGTAAGAAATCCATTAAGTGCACCTTAAGTGTCGCGTTTGTCGAGAAATGAGATTTAAATGTCATCGTGATCAAAATGAACTATGGATCGTCGAAGTAAGGGTGGAAAATTCAAGACATTGAGAACTTTTGTGTATGGACTGATGTATTTTGGGCATATTTCTGAATTTGGGCTTGAATTTTGAAAGCCTTCAATTCGGGCTTATGCCAATTCTTTGGGCCCTTTAACGGCCCAGGTACATGTAGTGTGCAATCGAGAGGCCTGACTATGTCGCAATGCCACATTCTCAATAACTTGTATGTTTTTTTCATAAAGAATTTCACAGGATACCAAAATTTTTTCTCCACATGCAGCAAGTTCACATATGGGACATCGTTATATGGAAAATCATGAAAACAAACCATTAGATATCGTCTGCGTTTCATTAATGAGCTTCATCAAATCGAGGCTTTCATTCAGTGTCTTCTCGGCATCTTTGATGATGATCTCTGATCGTGTTTTTGTGAAGCGAGTCTGAAGAAGAGATGAAAGCGTGCCCAATAGACAAATCCCAAATTCCCAGATCAGCGCACTTCCGCCGAAATCGTAAACAGAACCTCGATCTGAAACCCGGTGACTTGACGCAATCCATGATTCAGCAATGGTCGACTCTGATGCAACGTCCTCGAAATCACTGTCGTCACATGGTGACGGGGTTCTCTGCGTTGCGTCATTCAGTTTCAGACCGAGGTTCTGTTTACGATTTTGGCAGAAGTGTGCAGATCTTTCTCGTTTTCGTCAATTTGGGATTTTTCTATGGGACAACAGATGAACCCAACTTATGGCATCTTTTGATTACAAGTTACTCTGCTCTTTGATCAAGTGATGTCATTCACCATATGCGACAGTTGTCCAGGGTTCTGCCGCTGCTGGTTGGCGCTGGCAGAACGCAGAACCAACTGGCACTTGGCCTAAAAAGACTATTTTCCGACCAGCAGAACTAATGAAGTCTGCCACAAGAGATGCCCGCCATGCACACTTCCGAATTTCCTTTGTCTTCTGCTATCCATGGACAGATGGAGTAGGATTCAACGATTTTCAAACCTACCTTAGTGATAGTAGTTTTGGAAATTTCCTGTATTTCAATCAACAGTTTCCTGAGGGGTTCAATATCAATCTTGCTGGGATCATAAACCATGTTATCCACAAGAGGCTGGAAGAGGAGGAAGAAAAGATGTAACCAAACCAAAGCCCTGGAGAAAACCTATACGTAGAGTGGGAAGAGGAACTGGAGTGGAATTTCCTTCTTACCCTGAGTTCCGTGATTGTATCATTGATCTTGCTCAGTCTTCGCAGGGCAAACACACCGACGGACACATCCTCGAGGTCCGTATACCTTTCCGTCAGGTTGGTGATCAAGTATTGGATATCGTGAAGCAGGAGGAAGACACAGTTGTCACACTCTGTAAGAAAACATTGGAGTTTGTGATCAAATTTCGTGGAATTTCAAAATCTCAGCAACTGACATCGAAGTGTGGAGGTCTGTTAACCACACTGAGCTATTTCTCAGTATGCTCTTGGGCTCAAACTGTGTGCGAACGGAGTGGACGTAGTGGCAACTTTTTATACTCTTTACGAATTTCATGGGCGGGCTCGGACGGGAAGGGTGCTCCTGCACTTCGAGACATTATTTGGCCAACATTACACGTTCTAGCCTGTTTTATGATTTTTTTTGGATGGGGCAGGACGTTTCGAGAACTAGCTCAGTGTAACATTACCCTAACCAAAACGGGGAGCAAGAAGGTGAAAATGTTTACCAAAGGGTTGTCGACGGACTACGACGATGGCGATGGATGCCATGCCACAGCAACAACTCGATCATCACGGCAGACCACACAGAAAGTCTGAGGGTGCTACCGGCACGTATCGGCATTTAGTTACCGGTACAACGCATTTTTCCATAAACCGCTGATAGGCACCAAAAGCACTATCGGACTTTCTGTGCGGTTGTCCCTGGTACGCTAAAAATAATTTGCTTACCTTGACAGCCTTGGTTTGGTACCATGATCCATCCGATGACACACCTGTTACAATCGCGTCCAGTATGGCCTTCCTTGCAACGACATTCACCGGTAACACGGTCGCACGTTGTTGCGCCGATACCCGTGCATACACATTCTGAAACAAAGCAAGAATTTTCATACGGGACATACAGTACGCGGCACAATAGGAGCTGTCGGTGAGTTGACCACTAGGTGTCACTACAGCCCAACTAAATGCATAAAGCGTACCCTTTCATTCCTGACTGAGCACCAATCAAAGGAAGTTTCTTTTTTAATGTATTGGTCCGCTAGAACTGTGCTGCCATCTTTTGGCAATACGCACGGCTGACTGCTCCTATTGACCTACATTCAGCACGACATGCATGTACCACCTGCAACGTCATGTGCGTATCATCCTCGTCATATCTTTCGTAGATGTCGCGTGGCACCTACATGTAGGAAGGCACGCACTGAAGACACAACGTCATTCACGTGTTGTGCGTGGAGGTCACGCATGACGTTCCCGTACCATATGCAATGAATTTGACCATACATGTACATTCCACGTGACGTACATGGAAGATACCGGTAAGTGGATAAAGGTAGGTCAATTGTGCCCTATACTGTATGTATCATTTTTCTCACTGAGCTGCACGAGAAGTTTGTTTGAATTGAAGTCAGGCATGCCAAGGAGTTACACATTGGCTTCTTACCTTTACATCCATCTGGCCCATAATCCCAGTAGTTTTCAGCGCACTCGTCACATTTTTGACCCTGGACTCCAGGTTTACAGGAACACAATCCCGTGGTTTCGTTGCACTGGGGACTGACTGAAGCTGCTCCACAGCCGCAGGGCTCACAACCCTTACACTTGCTGAAGCCATATGTGTAAGGCTGAAATAATGAGAAGATAAGTACATTAGAAAACGCTTAAAAGTCAGAGACGTGCTGGTCAGAAAATCGCCCATCTCGGATTGCTTCGAGAAGTCCCGATTTTTGTAACATTATTCCAATAAAATATAATCGCATACCGTAAGTTGGACACTGCAAGTCGGGTTTTCGGCTATCTCGGATGAAATGGCCACGGGCAACCACACAGAAAGTCTGATAGTGCTTTCGGTGCCTACCGGCGGTTCAGTTAATGGGAAAATGCGTTATAACTAACTGCCGATAAGCACCGGTAGCGCTATCATGGCTATTCAACTTTCCGTGCACTTGGCCCGGTCCCTTCTAATACATTTCCAATGAAAATCTATCGTGTAAGTAGGTTTAATAAATTTTATTAATTCCAAAAGAGCTAAATTACAAATGTAAACAATTCTCCAGGGCTGAGGCTGAAGAAGCATTAGTAGCCCTGGCCCGTGTAAGTTGGATCGCGCCTCACTCCTCTTCAGTTCATGTGTTTTTATTCACGGTGGAGCTTTGGATCCATTTCCATCATGGCCATTTTGCCCTTCCTCAAGCCAGAAGTCGGATTTTTGTCCGACTTCCACACAACTCGGATATTATGCGACTTACACACGTCAGATTTCTTCTAAGTTGGATGAAATTGTCTCGTCCACTTGAATCCGACTTTGGCGTTTTCTACTGTATGTATTTTAGTTTCACTGATTTATTCTCCATTAAAGGAAGGCCCCACTCATTGTAAGCTTTTGAATTTTTATCAATCCATAGAGACTAATGCCATGAATTGTTATGTCACTAGTGTCAATAGGCTCACGACCTTTGTAGTGAATGAGCTAATACTGTGACTGCCTAGGCCTATTGGTTGTACCTTCATAAATATGCATTGAGCACACATGACATCATGTGTGCTGTGCTATGATCCCCTTGGGATTCCATTAAAATACTTAAAATGATGAGTTTGCTGATTTAAAAAAAATCTGACATGTTGCAGATATCAATGAATTTGAATGTATTAATGATATTTCAAAAATACAAAATTTTACACAATGAGTGGAGTATCCCTTTAAAGGGAATTAGTCGCGGCAGTCAAAAATGACGGTAAGAATAATTTCGTGGCCCACGAAATGCCCCAACTTGCTTTCGGGGTGGGTGGGAACAACTTACAGCACATTCAGTGCAGTCAGCACCAACAACATTCGGCAGACAGTTGCAGACGCCATTCCTGTCATCACATACTTCAGTACCACATCTGTCACAGGTACACCCTGAAATAAAATAAACAGTATTTTACTTGGAATATTTTTGTACTCGCTGGCCCACTGTGAAACTCAAGGCGTGTTTGAGATGCATGGTTGATACAGCTACTAGGAAGGCCCACTCAAATTTTTTTAAATCGCTCAAAGCGCTGAAAGTTCCCAAGCTTTAAAGGCCTGAGCAATCCAGAGCAAGCTCAACTTCCTGGGAAGTGTTGGTTAAGGCCTGAACCCACTGACGCAATTTGTTACTTGAATTTTGCTGCACAGCGACATTTTCTTTGTCAATGCGTTGGTCGGCTGAATGGTGTCGAAGAAAGATTTTTTTCATCCAGCGACAAATCGCACTAATGGGTTCGAGCGGCTCCTCGCACGAAAACAAGAAGAATCGAGGAAATCTACCTTTGCATTCCTTATCATTGACAGCATCCCCGTACAGCCAATTGGAACACTTGTCACACTTTTCCCCTGTCGTGTTATATAGACACTTCAGACATGCACCAGTCAGCGGGTCACAGCTCTGTGGGTCGTTCACGTCGATGTTTCCGCTACACTGACACGGCTGACAGCTGCTTCCAACTTCGCTTGGGTTCCCGAAGAAGCCACTTTCACAGCTGCGAAAGAATAGCATACACGATGATTAGAGTGAAACCTCACTGAACAGACACCTCCAAAATGAGGACAGAAAAGTTCTGAATTGGTCATTTCTATTAATAGTGAGGATGATTTGAACAAGGCTGTTCAAATTACTTACATGTAATAGTGATTATAACCGTCTTGTCGAGCATTCAGAAACGAAGTTGCGTGAAGG